>PVJX010004312.1:0-78179 GCA_004027295.1 Dolichotis patagonum
GCTTTAGTTTCTTTCTGTGTTGTGAGAGTCTATCTCTCTCTGTTTGGGTCTCTCCAGGGTGTTTTATTCTGGCATTTGAGCTGTCTCTCTCAGAGAGGGTCTCTCTCCTGCTACCTACCAGTGCGCCATCTTGTCTCTTCCCCATAAAATCATATATTCTTACCAACTCTCATACTAGGGAGACTATACGGTATTTACACATGTGAGTCTGGTTTATTTCACTTATGAGTATGGTCTCAAGTCATGTCCATTTATTTATAAGTATCTCAATGTGATCAAAGAAAGATGTTCTTTATGTCTTTCACTAATTTTTAATTTTTGTATATATTGGATCTATTTATACTAGTTAGATTAAGTCCTGTTCTATTTTTAGTTAATGTATCATACTCCAGTATATATTTGTAGCATAACTTAATCATATATATTTGTAACATAACTTAATAGATATTTATTTATGATTTTTTTCTATTGTAAACAGTGACCCATTGGACACTGGGCATTCGTTGTCCACAGCTTATCTTTGTCCAAATGTGAGAAGTTGTAGGACAGATTTGTAGAAGTTCAGTATTACTAGACCAAAAGTATAAATACTATATCTAAATTTCCATGCAAAATTATTGCATTGGCTTATCCTTTCCTTAAGAATGTATGTGTGTGTTTTCCTACACTGTCATTCCCCCTGAGTACTACAGTAGTACCCTTTTAAGAACTTCATTGGTTCTACAATTTTGGAGGAAGTGGCCACATTTGTGTCTGCGTGGGAAGGATGGCTGTGGTCATGTTGGTCATCTAATGCAGAGTTTGCAAACACAAACAAAATTTTGCCAATGCTTTTGTTTGCAAACCAGATTGTTTACAAACACATTAATGAGCTAAGGGACCACTGTATTAATATTTTACATCTTTGCCAATTAGGTTAAAATTCAGTCTGATTGTCTAGAAATGCTGTCTTCCCCTTGAGATTATTTTAAGATAAAAATGCACTTTTTATTTAAAAGACTTTATAGTTTTCTATATAAAATTGTTGAGTAGCAAGAATTTATTTTAGTATAAGAAATGAGGTAAGAGTCTGATGTTATTTTTAATGATCTTAATTTCTCTTTGACTTGAGTAGTCCCAGATACTGAAATCCAGTATGATTGTTGTGGATAAAAGTCTTGGCATTATATTTAGCAGTTGAATCATTCTCAACCTATTTTATACTTTCCCTGACCTGGAAAACTCACATTGATTCAGGGCTTGAATTTAAAACTTATTAGAATTATGGTGATAATAGATGTTTATTCTGTGGACACATCGTTACAGTATATCAGTTTCTCTGAAGAGGATCTTTTTTTTAAAAATTTTATTTAAAGAGAAAACAAAACAAAACAGGAAAAAGGGCAGCAACAATACAGAACTTCAAGAAAAAAAGAACAAAAAAACCCACTAAGAAATCATTACTTGATAAATTACATAGTCATCTTGGAAATAGTTGTTCAGGTTACAAAATTAAAACATACAAAGTAGACATTCAAACAGTGAGACTGTTAACAGTTCTGCTCCATGATCTAACAAAAACAGTAACATGGTCATTCATCTTACACACTTAAACATACATGCAATTATATCCTTTAGAGCACTTTCTTTTCCTCTCTCTTTTACAGTAGCAATTACACATTTTGGGTTTTATTACTCCTACAGTTCTTACTACTTTTTACACTAGAGACACAATGTGATATTTATAAATATGATTCTTATTTATTTCACTTATGAGGATAGTCTCAAATTGTCTCCATTTACCTATGAAGGCCTCAGGATCATCCTTATTCATAGCTGAGTAATAATCCATTGTATAAAAATACCACATCATTTTCATCCACTCTGCATTTGATGGGCATCTTGGTTGTTTCCAAGATTTAACTATTACAAATTGTGCTGCTATGAGCATGGGTGAACATATATCACTGTGATATGACCTTTTCAGTTTTTCTGAAACTGAAACCCAGGAGGGGAATAGCTGGGTTGAATGGAGCTTCCAATCCTAGTCTTCTGAGAGTTCTCCATACGGATTTCCATAGTGGTTGCACCAGTCTACACTCCCACCAACAGTGGAGCAGTGTTTCTTTTTCCCCACAGCCTTGCCAACATTTGTTATCAGTTGATTTCTTGATGGCAGCTATTCTTTCCGGTGTGAGATGATATCTCAATGTTGTTTTAATTTGCATTTCTTGAATGACCAGTGGTGGTGAACGTTTTTTCATGTATTTATTTGCCATTTGTATATCTTTATCTGAGAACTGTGTGTTCATCTCAGCTGCCCATTTTTGGAAAGGGTCTTTGAATTTGGGGGGGCTTGATGTTTTTCAGTTCTTTATATGTTCTTGATATAAGTCGGTTGTCTGAGGGATTGCTGGCTAAAATTCTTTCCCATTCTGTGTGTTTTCTTTTCACTGTGATGGTGATTTCTTTTGAAGTGCAGAAACTTTTCAATAATATGAGATCCCAGTTGTTGATTCTCTGAAGCGTTTCCCATGCAGTTTGCAGTTTGTTCATGAATTCTGAAGAGGATCTTTTTACCGAGAGCTTTTTTTCCTCCCTTTTTGCTTTGCTTAAGAACTGGAGAGAATTTGGAAATATATTTGACTACTTTTTGGAAACTTTTGTCAGGAATCTTGGTCTAAAATTAAACTCAGGACTTGGGAAGTAACCAGGTATAGGGTATATTAGTCAGCTTTCCTGTTGCAGCACCTGACACATGCAGCTTAAAGGAGGGGAGGCCTAATTTGGTTTATGTATTAAGGGGATTCAGTCCATGGTCATCTGGCATAAAGCATGGTGAAGCAAAGCTGCTTAGTTTTGCCAAATGGAAAACAGAGCAGGGAAACAGTGATTGAGAGTAAGGATTAGGGGACCAGATACAGATCTCAAGGCCACACTTCTGATGGCCACTGCGGCACACTCGTATGTGTTCTGTCAATCCCTTGAGTGGGTCTCAAGCCAGTCATGTTGACTTCTACCTTAATTGCCACGTCCCAAGTTAATTGTCAACTTGTAACCCAAACACATCTCCTTCAACTTTACTTAAACCTCCAAGTAAAGATAATAGCAAGGTCCCAGTTTCATCTAACATAACTCTCCTGTTGTACAACTAGAAGTGAAACACCCCAGAGCCTCCACAGTTTAAGAATTTTCAAAGGTCCAACTCAGTTTCTTCTGAGACCCTTAATCTGTGAGGCTCTGTAAAAAGAACAGAACAAGTTACATAATCTCAAGATACAGTGACCCTCCCAGTTACAATAGGGAGGAACAGAGCTGTAGAGAGGAAAGTCCAGAGCCAGCCTGAAACCCGGCAGGGAAAACACTTAAGTCCTGTAGCCTGCGTCTGGCATCTGGGACACATGGTGAAGAGATAGGAGTTTCAGAGGGTTTGAGTGGCCCCGCCTCCATGACTTTGCTGTTTGTAACAACAATGCCTTCTCTCTTTTGGGCAAGTGCTACTCAAAACTTGTAGTTTTCTTTGGCACATTTTCCAAGTTCTTGGCATGTCAAACTTCCTGGCATCTCCATTGCCTCTTTAACTGTATTGCTACATGTTTAATCAGTATCCTCTTCAAGCAGTACTTCCTTGCCTGGCCTTCTAGGCTTTCCTTGGAAATCTGAGTGGAATCCTCCCTGAGCCCACAACTTTTGGCTTCTGCGTGCTAGTAAAACCTGTATTGTTTTACCTTCTGCCACCGGTGCTGGCAGTAGCCAAGACCATTTTACCTTGGCTGCTGGAGCCTCTGAGTGCTGAATGACTGAGCAGAGTGAAATGAATCTAGGAGAACTAATTCATTAGAAACGCTTCTCAAGCAGGGCACCTAGGGACTCCTCAGATGAGAGGCTTACATTTTATACCATTGTGGTCTGCAATGGGTGAGGTCACGCTGATTTCTGAAATGCGTACAAGACATCTTTTTTCTTATCTGAAGTACAGAAAGTCCCCAGCTTACAAACATTGCAGACTTTCAGAGATATGAATGAACCTTCAGATTTGTTTTTTTTTTTTTTGCTTTACATTATATATTTGTGTCAAAGACGTGTAAGACTCATTTTGTTGGATTTACAGGTGAATCTGTCTTAAGAAAGTTCTCCAGGAATGGAACTTGTTCATAAGTTTGGGGCTTACTCTTATCATAAAACCTTAGTTTGTGAGAATAATTTGTTCCTCTTATAGTCTAAAGCATCTGCGTATTAAAGCAGTGAGAGAGAGAGAGAGAGAAGAACCAACTGTGATCATGTGACATTCAGTGTGACATAATACTTGTACTGCAAGACATTGCTTGTTTATCAAGTTAAAATTTCTTAGAAATGTTTGCTTGTCTTGTGGAATACTTGCAGACTAAGTTACTCACAATCCAGGGTTTGACTGTACTTGCTTTCTTCTTAATGGTGCTAATCTTTTCAGATGGTGCTAATCCTTCTTTGGATCCAACTTTACTCATAGTTCTTTCTGGACCAAAATCTAAGTTTCTCAAATTTTTCTGCTCTCCCTACTTCGCACTGTAAATCCATCTAAAAGCGGTGAGCAGTACACATGCTGCAGCCCAATGTTGGACTTTCTTGAAATCTTTTTCACCAGATTAGTTAGTCCACTGGCTTTTATCTCAGTCTCCTGCAAAATCTTAGAACATGGGCAAGATGCAGACAAATTTTCTGCTGTAGTGTAACACATGTGGCCTTTAATCCAATTGCCAGTGGAGACCTTGTTCCCAGTTGAAGTCTCCTGAACCTGGCTTTTACTGTCCTTGTGCCCATCAGCATTCTGGTCTTTTGAATTTCCACCAGCATCGTCCATCAAGCTGTTTACAGTATTGTAGGATTTCTCCAGCCTGTATCTCCAAACTGTCTCAAATTTCCCCACAAGACATTTCAAAACTTTTAAACCACGTGGTCAGGTACAGTCATAGCAGTGACTCCATTTCTCCAGTACTAATTTTCTGTATTAGCTTTCTTGCTGTTGGATGCAATGCTTGATACTCAGAACTTAAAGGTGAGGCTTAATTTGGTTTTCCTTTAAAGGAGTTTAGTCCGTTGTTATCTGGCTTCGAGGCATAACCATCATGATGAAAAGTCCTGTGGAGCAAAGCTACTTAGTTCATAGTGGTTGAGAAGTAGAGCTGGGAAGCAGTGCCGGAGAGAAAGGGGAGAGGAAGGAAAGACACGGACACCAAGGCCACATTTTCTTGACCCACATGGACATACCCAGAAATGTGGACCACCAACCCTCCAGGTGGATCCCACAGCCAATCAAGACACTATGTCCTAATCACCACACAGGGCTTTGTGTATCTGTGTACCAAGCATAAAAATAGATACAAAGTAGACTTGGAGCTTTCCAGAGATCAATAATTTACCTCTAAGAAGGTTAGTTGTGCTAGTTTTAGATAGAATTTGATTAGTTTTAGGTGACTAAATTGGACACATGATTAGAAATATATTTCCTATGTAATTTTCCTGTTTGTTGCCCTTCCTAAACATTGATGAATGAAATTATTTTATCATTCACAAATTCTTTCGAATTTCTGTGTGGCGATTGGTAGTGATTTGTGTTTTTATGAATCTAGGCATGGTGTCTGTTTTGGACTTGATGCAGGGTGGCTTCCCATCACGAGCTTCATTTCATGAACTCTACAACATGTATAAAAAGTATATGCCAGATAAACTTGCAAGATTGGATCCAAGGCTGTTTTGTAAGGTACAAATGCTGCTTGAATTAAAATTTTTTAACCAATTAAATTTTTCCTATAATTACCAGATGGAATTTAATTTTTAAACTTTTATTTTTCAGGCTCTTTTTAAAGCTTTGGGCTTAAATGAAGTTGACTACAAGTTTGGGTTAACAAAAGTGTTTTTTAGACCTGGCAAGGTAAATACTTTTTTATTTTAAACTTTAACATCATGCCTGTGGGCAGTTAGGGTTACTAAATGTTTTTAAGTAATTAGTGATTTGTATTATTATTTTTAAAAAATTATTCTTGAATTATATCATTAGTTGAACAACTAATATGCATACATATGGAAAGTATATGTATGCATGTGTATTTGTACATACACAGTTTTCTTATTTGTGTGAAATTTTATATGTAATTTTCTACATAAATTTTGTAATATTTTCCAGTATTTGAATCAGAACATTGTTTGACTTTTTAAAATTTAAATTAGAGAGTTAACCAGAGAATACTAACATTTTAAAGAAATTGCAAGATTTTCTCAAGCATTAATTCAGTCTTCAATGATTTGAGATTTTATGGTACTTTAAGAGTTCATTGAGACAACATGTGTACTAGGGTACAGTAGATATAAAAAGTATAGGAAATTGGACTGGAGTTTGTATTGACCTCTGTCTGTATAATAATTTATGACTAGAGGTGGTCAGTAAATACTCAGTGCTATTTATAGTCTGTTAGTAGTATTTTCATGTTGCTAATTTCTTTAATATTGGTTTAATAATTGCATTCTCATTTTTAGCATGACAGTAATACTAATTGGATTAAGCAAAATCATTAATATCTTTAGTATCTGGGATAAATTAATCATAATCTGATTTCACGTTTTTGAGCATGAGGTAAAATACATGCTTCATTGTCAGTGTATGCATTTAATTATTACAGAGGACCTACATAAAATAATAAAATACTAAGAAAAAATGAATCTATAATTGTTCATATTTAGCTTAGTTTTAAACATTCATAGTTATGATAAACTCAATATTTCTCTTATTTCAGAGCTATAGTAATTATTTAAGAATTACATCCTTCAGAAAAATTAGTAAGGATTTTTTGAAAGCCTGAGGCAAAGAATTAGAGATCTTTAATCTCATTTTGTTAGTTTTAATTTAATTTTGATTATAAAATGTCTGCATCTGTCTGTCTATCTTAGCTGCCTATCTATGTAAGTTTTTTTGAGACAGGGTCTGGCTATGTAATTCAGCCTGGCCTTGAACTTACTATGTAGTCCAGGCTGACCTTGAATTTGTGGTGATCCTCCTGCATTAGCTTCCTGAGAGTTGGGATTACAGGTGTGCACCACCACACCCAGATCAAAATGTCACTTTATTAGCTGATACATAACCATCCTTAATACTATGGTAGGATATTTGGTGAAGAATAGAAATCATTTTGGAATTTGGTGGAAATAATGTTTTATTTATTAATTTTATTTGTGCTATATATTCTCTTAGGAGCAAAGATCTTTTTCCAAAATGGGGCTGGGGGTTGGGAGAGAGAATAGTTTTGGTGGTACCTGGTATTACATAGGTGGCCATCACTGAGCAAAAGCTATATATGGGCATCTGAGAATATGGGTGAGCCAGTTCAGAAGTATATTAATTCTCTGTTTGTTTCTCAATTAAACCTTTTTGCCAACCCTCTGAAGTTTTTCTACGTTTATTACAAAAATCTACTGCTTAACAATAAGTAACCTTCTGTACCTCCCAAGAAAGGACCCTACAGGAAGGGAAGAGGAAGGCAGTCAAATGTAGTTAGTTTGCTGTCCACCCCACTCTGTCTGCAACTGGCCTGCAGCCACTTTGAGAAAGTTGGATTTGGGATATGAATTTTATTTATTTCATTTTTCCTGTGCATTTAAACACATGTGTCTTTTAATGGTGGTATTAAATTATTTTACCTCCCAGTTTGCAGAGTTTGATCAGATCATGAAGTCGGACCCCGACCACTTAGCAGAGTTGGTGAAGAGAGTCAATCACTGGCTGGTCTGCAGTCGCTGGAAGAAAGTAGAGTGGTGTGCGCTCTCTGTCATCAAGCGTGAGTGCTTCCTTTCATACCTAAGGTTTTGTTGCTTTGGAGGTAGTGGTTTGTAGAGTTGTACAGAACCATCTCGGGGATGCTGGCAGCTGGCTAGGACGTTAGTTCTTGCTGGGTCCTTGGCTCTGCAGGAAACATCTTGTATGTGGTATGTAATAAGCCAGCTTTTGTAGACTTTAGGTTTTTATTTATTTTTTAAATGTGCGACACGATTTCCTTATCTGAATGTATCACTGGAGTATTGCTTTCACCAGGTCCTGGACACAACTCACCATCTTTGTTCGTTTTTCTTGCTTTCTCTTGGGACTCGCAGCTCCATCCCCCATCTCTCAGATTTAAAGGAGAACTTTACTCTTTCTGCCTGTTTGCCATCTACACAGAAATTTCAAGACCACAATTGTGTCCACTTTCTTACCCCTGTAATCTTGTCAGTTACCAAATTGTTGATTTGATTGATTTCTCTTCCAAATACTGCAATTCTTTGCTTTTTGTTGCCTGTTTCTTGTTGGATCTTCTTTCTCCCACTCATACTGCAACCTCAGCACCTCCCCAGCTCTAAACTAAAAGCCTTTCTCAGTCATCTTTTAGTAATGGGCAAAGCCTGAGTTCTTCAAACGTCTTTGAAGACCTTCTAAAATGGAGTTGCATCTTGTTGCAGCCCCTTGTACCTCTCCCCCCTGAACCCCTGTTCCTGATACACGGCAGTGAGTAGCTTTTGTTTGTGTTCCTGCCAAGTCATAGCAACTTTTTAGTCCTCACTGGGCTGAGGGCAGAATACTTGTGAATTACCCGAGGGTCTGTGGCGAACTGGTAATTGTTAGGAGCTGCTGTATTTGGGAATCCGAAACTTGATTAAATTTGTAACTGCTGCCCATACAAGAATACCTGTAATAATGCTGGATACAAGAAAAGGATTCAGTGAATCTTACCATATGAGTAGAAAAAGAAAATCAATTTGGCTTAATGAAAAGGAACAGTGAAAATGAAAATGATTATTGAGATCCGTTGTTAGACATTTGTGAATATGGATAAAGAAAACTATAATAAAGAGATACCTGAACCTTTTTCCCCTTCATTTCTCAAATAAAATATAAGGATATTTGTCATGGTAGTTGAATGCTTTTAGTTTCATATGTTGTATTGTGATGGAGAGGACAGTATATTGAAATTACTTGCTTTATCCCTCGTGTCTGTGGCCTGTGTTGTGCAGACGTAGCGAGGTCAGTAAGCAGACAGGTATGCCTGCAGAATGTTAATAAGGATGCTCTGCAAAAGTCTTTCAAGGTCAGATCATTCAGGAAAATTCTGGGTACCTGAAGTTGAAAATGTTCCTTTACTGTAGGATTCTCAGAGGCCTAACCCAGAATGTTCATTTTGAATTTCCAAAAGAGGGTATATTGTATGTTGCTCCTAAACTGATTTTCCAGGTAAATCCTTTCATAAAAGTGTATCTATTCACACTGATAGAACAAATGTTGTGGAGGACAGTTTGGGAATCAGTAGTATAGCATAATAAGGAAATAATGAATTTAAAGTATGAACTTGGCTGCATACATGATATACTTTTTTTTTTTTAAAAGAAGTATTAAGAAACCAAAGGAATGTTAAAACTTCATGAATTTCATGTCTGGTATAATATGTCCTTCAAAATTTCATACTGCTTGGGAATTGCATTTGTGGAAATGAGTAAGTTTTAAAAATATAGATATTATTTGTTCAGTTTCAACTGAGTTTTAAAATTACTTTATTTTACTCTTAGTGAAAAACAAAATAAAATATCGGGCAGAAGCTTGCATTAAAATGCAAAAAACTATTCGGATGTGGCTTTGCAAAAGGAGACACAAACCTCGGTAAGATAAATAGCGTGTGAAGAACCCTGTAAAACTTACTCACAGCCGGGCACGTTGGCACGTGCTTGTAATCTCAGTGCTGGGGAGACTGAGGCAGGAAGGCTGAGAATTTGAGGCCGGTCTGAACTACATAGTAAGATCTTTTCTCAGAAACAACTCCTAGACCTGGATATACTCGTATAAAATGACAGTAAAGTCATAAGAGAAAGCAGTTTAGATTTGTCTAAAGCATGCTCTTTATAAAATGATATTTTAGTGTATTATTCGTAACATTTTAATTTACATGTTTCTTGCCTCATTCTACAAGATTTGAAGTGGCTTGTAAAAATGTAAATACATACTTTTGCAGGTTGGAATAAATGGTTGAGAGAAACTATTATTTCAGTTATTTTAACCATTTCAGTTTCTTAATATCAAATCGATGTTTTAAAACATACTAATATTTTGACCATTTCAAGATTGTCTATAGAATTACATTGTTTCATTATAGACTTAATTTTTTTTGGGCGGAGGGGTACCAGGGATTGAACTCACGACCTGGTGCTTGCCAGGCAGGTGCTTATGCTGCTGAACTAAATCCCTGGCCCCTAGACTTAATTTTTAGAAATACTTTTTAATTTAAATTTTTATTACTAATCTAGACTTTTTAAACTTGCATGTCTGAATAACTATTAATTCGTCATATCTTTTCAGATATGATTAAACACCTTCTTTAAATCCCAAATTTGTATGTTTGGTTTTCAACTTAAACACAGAAGACACAGGCGTCAGTGTTATTCCTACCCATGCTTACTGCTTCTTACCCTCAGTAAGACACCTAAGAAACAGAATACTAAATAATAATGAAAACAGTAAACATCTTGTTTAGTTCTGTGTTTAGCATTTTATTAATGAAAAAATGTTACCGAAAGCGTTAATGGTGAAACTGATCTTCGGCGGAACATCTCCCCCCAGCATTGATGGTCTGGTTAGGGTGGGCACCCTGAAGAAGCGGCTTGGCAGGTTTAATGAAGTAGTAAGTGCGTTAAAGGATGGGAAACCAGAGATGAATAAACAGATCAAAGACCTTGAGGTGTCTATTGATTCTCTGATGGCCAAAATTAAGGTATGTGACTTTAACCCAAATGACCTTGATGTTTTTAATATAATTTAATAACTTGTTATTGGTGTTCGAGTTGTATAGAAAGATTTTTTTCAAGATACAAAGAGTTGATGAGCGGTTGCTCATACTCTGTACTTTTGAAAAATTTCATTAGGAGCAACATAAAAAAGAATTTTTATGCAGTTTCATCTTTTGTAAGGAAAATTGTTTTCCTCTCAAAAGAGTAAAAGTACTGTACTTTGTTGTTAACTAAGCTTTTTCATAGTTGTGACTCAGTTTTAATGCAAATTATTTTAATTTGCTTTTCTGCTTTTCTGCCTAAGTTTTAAAAATTTTATTTTATTTATTCTTTTTGACAGTGTTAGGGATTGAACCCAGGGCCTTGTAACAGGTTGAGCAGACATTCCACTACTCAGTTGCATCCCTAGCCCCAACAAAAACTAATTTTTAAATTGTTTAACATTATTGAAAAGTTGAAGAAAATCATCAAAAACTCTTCATGTCTCCAAATTAACACATTCAGCTAGTATTCTGTTATATGTCCTATTTATAATCATATTTTATGTGTATCTATTTTTACATAGTTTTAACCATAATACACATTTAATTTTGTATCTGTGCCATTTGGTTATATGCTTTGTCGATGTTAATACATTATCTTCATGGAGGCTATAACTTTACTTAGCTATTATAAAAATGGTAATTAATTTCATCCTCACTTTTGTAGAAAAAAGTAGGGCCAATATTTTGCTTTTCAATTATTTGATTACTAGTGGTATTAAAATTTTTTCTGTATGTTTTGTTTCTTAATCATGTTTCATCTTGCTCTTCATGTCTTTTCCTCAATTATATTTTAGGATTTTACTATTTTCCTAAACTAGATTCATAGCTTAGTACAACTATGTGGATATTAGTATCTTACAGTAAGCCCAATGTTATATTTTAGGCAGATGTTTAATGTAGGCAGTGAATAGTAAATCATAGAAATAGAAAGGAAAGTAATGATCTGGAGAAGAATAAAAACACCAATATAGATGTAGCTGATTTTACAAATCTGTCATATGCCACCTTTGTTTATGAGCTATCAGTGTCAGTTTAAAATTAACCAGCCATATTTTTTTGAAGGCTAATTTAGGAACTATAGGTACTATTTGAACAACATTATTAAACAGTAATTTGACCTGTGGGAAAATCATTCCTTAAAAGGAATTTTTAACTGCAATTATATTACTTTATCCACAGTTTTGTATTTAGGTATTGATGATCTGATTCATAAAAAAAAATAGAGTCAAATATTTGTGTGCAGGGTTAAAAAGGTTTAAATGTTATTGAGTGTACAAACAGTACAGCAAAGATAATGGGTTTATTGCTTACTAGGTTTTCTACTTTTTTACTGTCTTATGTACAGATCGTGGTAGGTGTTTTTTAAAAAATCATGGAGAACATGTAACATTACATTTATCTTTCTAGCAGTCAGGTGTACAGTTCAGTAGTGTTAGGCATATTGATGATTGTGCAATGGAAGAGATAACACTTAAGTGTGTGCTTGTTGTTTTCAAGTCTACTATGATGACAAGGGAACAAATACAGAAGGAATATGATGCACTGGTTAAAAGCTCAGAGGAGCTCCTCAGTGCGTTACAGAAGAAAAAGCAGCAGGAAGAGGAAGCCGAAAGGCTGAGGCACATTCAAGAAGAAATGGAAAAGGAAAGAAAAAGACGGGAGGAGGAGGAGCAGCGCCGCAGAAAGGAAGAGGAGGAAAGGAGGATGTAAGGCGTTTATGCTGTTGTTTTGGCTGGAAACTTTACCGCAGGGCTTGGTGTTGACAGTGACCAGTGATCATGCTAAAAATCAATCACATTTTTATTTTAGTGAATTAATTTTAGAATAAATTTGAAAATAGAAAATAAGGTAATTTTATAACAGTTACTAAAATGTTTTCCCTTCCTTCCTTCTCCCTCGCTTTATTATTATTATTACTCACAGTTCTGAGCATTGAATCTAGGGCCTTTATGCCGAGTTCCTTTAAAAATATCCCCTTTAAAAATATTTTTGATTTTGAGACAGGATCACACTAAGTCACTGTGTTGCCCAGGGTGGGCTCAGACTTGGCTACCGTCTCGCCTCAGCCACAGGTGTGCATTGCCACGGCTGTTGTCTTCTTCACGAAACAATGATACTCCACTGTGTGTATATACACCCCCCATATTTTCCTTACTCATTTGTCTGTTCTTGGGCGCCTAGGGCAGTTCCACATCTTTCCTCTAAATAGTGCCACAGTAAGCACAGACATACAAGTATCTCTTTTATGAGTTAAATTCATTTCCTTTGGATATGAACCCAGGAGTGGGATAGCTAGATAGTATGGTAGTTCTATTTTTAGTTTTTAGGGAGCCCTCATGAACTGATTTCTATGGTAGCTGTTCTTATTTGCATTCTTCAGTAATACTGCATGGTTTCCTTTCTCTCTACATCATTACTATCATTTGTTATTTTGTTTTTCATAGTGGCCTTTGTAACTGAGGTGAGATAGTATCTCATTGTACTTTTGATTTGCATTTCCCTGATGGCTAATGATATTGAGCATTTTTTCATATACTCACTGGTCATTTGTGTTTTTTTCTTTTGAGAAGTGTTTTCAGATCGTTTTGTCCATTTTACAATTAGGTTACTTTGTTGAGTCTTTATATCTCCTGGACATTAAACCTCTGTTAGGTGAGTAGCTGGTAAATATTTTCTTTCATTCTGTGGATTGTTTCTTCAGTTTGTTCTTTTGCTGTACAGAAGCTTTTTAGTTCGATGTGATCCTAATTATCTACTTCTGTTGCCCTCCCTCCTATCTTTTGGAGTCTTCCAGAAAATCAATGCTTGTACTAGTATCTTGAAGTGTTTCCTCACATTCTCAGAGTTTAAGGTCTTCTGTTGATCTATTTAGAGTTGATTTTTTTCTCGAAGACATGAGGGAAGGGGTCATGTTTTAGTATTCTCCATGTGGATATTCAGTCTTTCCAGCACTATTTATTAAAGGGACTGTCTTCTCTCCCATGATTATTTAGCACTTTTGTTGAGAATCAACAAAAGCTGGCTTTTTCTTTTTTAAAGGTTTAAAAAAAAAATTTTTTTTTTTTGGTACTGGGTATCAAACTCATGACCTAGCACTTGCCAGACAGGCACTTAAGCAGCTAAGCTAAATCCCCAGCCCCTAAAAGCTGACTTTTGATGTATGGATTTACTGCATTTCTAGATTTCTCTGTTTTATTATTTTTCTGTCTGGTTGTTTGGTTTTGTTTGTTTTGGTTTTTTTTGAGATATGGTCTAGCTCTGTAATTCAGGCTAACCTTGAACTCTGTGCCTCGAACTTGGGATGATCCTTCTGCCTCAGCCTTCTGAGTGCTGGGATTACAGACATGTGTCACGTTGCCTCGCTTCTCTGTGTTTCTGGTTTTATGCCAGTGCAGTACTTTGAGTTACTGTATCTCGGTAGTGTATACTGATATTAGTTAGTATTGTGATGTTCCTTCCTGCTTTGCACTTTTTAAACAAGATTGCTTTGGCTCCTCAAAGTCTTTCGTGCTTCCATATATATTTTATAGTTGTCTTTTATGATTCTGTGAAGATAGTCATTGGTGTTTCAATGAATCTGCAGACTACTTTGAGTAGTCTGGACCTTTTGACTATATTCATTCTTCCAGTCCATGAAAATCCATCTCAAAGTGTTGTTTTCCATTTGGTTCTTCAGTGTTTAGAAAAGTTTACTTCTAGGTATTTCGTTTCTTGTGTGGCTGTCATGCATGGAATTGCTTTCATGATTTCTTTCTCAGGAAATTCATTATTGGTACCTAGAAAAGAAACTGACTTTGTGATTTTGTATCTTGCTACTTTACTTAATTCATTCATCAGTGCTCATAATCCTTGGGTGGTATCTTTAGGTTTTTCTGTGTATAGAATCATAATCTGCAAACAAGGATAATTGACTTTTCTCTTTCCTGTTTGTATGCCTTTTTATTTCTTTCTCTTGCGTAATTTCTTTGGCTGAAGTTTTTAGTAGTATATTTAATAAGAGCAGCAAGGGTTCCTGAGGTTTTCTCAATTATTATACTATTGGCTATGGGTTTGTCATACATAGCCTGACTTTTTGATTTGGACTTTTTGGATTTGATCATATATCCTGGAAAAGTGTAAGAAAATATTTCAAAATTTAAAAAAAAACTCGAAATCTGAAATGTTTCTTATCCCAAGCACTTCAGACAAGGGGTACTTAATCTGGATGATCTCAATTTTGATTAGCCTCTTAAACCTTAAATTTTTAAAAATAGATGACCTTTTATCTTATAAGGTAGAAAAAGGCACTTGCACTTTTTTTTCTGGAATTTTAAAGCTAGTAATGTTTTGGAACATTTCCATGATAGGGTAAAGAGAGTGAATGTACGTTGTCTTGTTGGAGAGAGGAGAGAAGAATTACTATAAATAAGATCTTGCAGGTAGGCTTTGTAACCAAATTCATCTAGAAGTATTAAGGGTTATAGGATCTATTTGTTTTATTTGAGAATTACTGTCAGTAGAATTGGAGATTGCATTTTATTCAAAATAAGTCAATAATAAATGTGGCCTACAGGTTAAGTTCCCGCTCTGTTACCTTTGTTTATTGATAGTTAATTTGCCTATTGAAGACTTTCTTATTTACTGTTAAATTTGAAGAACTTTTGGGCTTTTTTTTAAAAAAGGAAACTTGAGATGGAAGCAAAGAGAAAACAAGAAGAAGAGGAAAGAAAGAAAAGGGAAGATGATGAAAGACGTATTCAGGTATGCACTTGTAGAACTGAATTTCTATCAAAATACAATCTACACAGTTATTTTAAAAAGTGAAAGTCAGATTTTGATTTGCTAGCTAAACACTCACTTTTTTATTCCATGGTCCAGACAGTTTCTAAAGTGGTTCTGGGGATGGGACTTTGGAGCTAGAGACCTGGTTCACATCTGGGCTCTGTCACTGGTGGAAACTGAGGCAGTCACAGTGAGGAACCATGAGCCACAGTTTTCTCTGTGGATGGCAATAAATAATAGTTACCTGTTAAAGCATTTGGCACAGTGCCTAATTCAGTAAATATTAGTATTGTTATATCTAGGAAGAAGTCAGGTAAATACTTAGAACATAATTTTTATGTTTTAAGAAGTTTTATAACTGCAGATGCTGGTATTAATACGAAGGATAAAGATATTTTCTTCACCTTCAGCTTTTACAAAGTCCATTTCTAGGAATAACTGATCATGTATTAGGGGTTCTGTTTGTGTAGGCTTTCATAGTATGTTCCTAAGCATAACCAGCACCCTAACTTCCTGGTGATTGTTGTGTGGATGTTCGTGTTAATTCAGCACTGAGGGTCCGCTTGTCGTGTTTGACATGAAGATAGTCACAGGAGTTAGCGTTTTTCTGCCTTCTCTTGCTTTTGGGAAAATGAAGTGTTTGTGATATAGAAGAAAATGGAGACTGGAGAGGTTTGCAAGGATGACGTATGAAGCACGAAGGGTTCTGTTTATTTTAAGTAACATGGGAGTGAGCAGGTATTGAGTGAAGGGCTCTTTGTGACCTGCCTTCTGGCCTTGGCAGGCAGAAGTGGAGGAGCAGCTGGCCAGGCAGCGCGAGGAGGAGTCCCAGCAGCAGGCAGTCCTGGAGCAGGAGCGCAGGGACCGGGAGCTGGCTCTGCGCATCGCCCGGAGTGAGGCCGAGCTCATCAGCGACGAGACCCAGGGGGACCTGGCACTGCGCAGGTACCGTGCACCCTCTGCCGTCTTCCCTTGTTTCCCCGTGAAGGGGAAGAAGAGCGATCTTACTTCCTGGCCCCTAGTACATCTGAGGTCAATTCATTTCAAAATTACTTGTATCTACATTGATACCCAAATGAATCAGATAATTAGTTTTTCATTAGATTGGCTAAGCTCTTGACAAGAAAACGGCAGAATTTCAGCTGAGTGCTCTATTAAGAAAATATTTAAACTTGTACTCTGAAATTGTCTAAAGAATATGAATATTGGATAGATGTGTGGTACTAATTTAACACTGAGATAGAAATTAGTGCAGTTTAACATATTTGAGGTTAGGATTCTGTTTTAAGGTTTCATACTCCTGATCACTTGAGGAAAATTTTACCCCCAGTGTAAATGAGTTTCCTTTTTCTAGAAGGGAGGCTCTAATCTCATTGAAATATTTTGACTTCTCAGATTTCTCAATTATCTCTAAATGTTATAGGAGAGCAGAGAGAAACTGGAATTTCTTATTATTTTGTATGAAGTTATGGGAAAAGTTTTAATATTTTTTATTTAAAAATTTAGACTATAAACTGGGTGTGGTGGTGCATGCCTGTAATCCTAGCATTTGGGAGGCGGAGGCAGGATTGTTGTGAGTTTCAGGCCAGTCTGGACTACATAGTGAGTTCAAGGCCAGCCTGTAATATATAGTGAGACCCTGTCTTAAAACAGAACAAACAAAACGAAACAAAACAAAATTTGGAAGATAGAAGCAGTTATATTGATCTTTTGATGGCAGGTAGTACTGTGGATTGAACTGAGCATTTGGACTGAGCTACATTCTAAGCTCTTTCAAATTTTTAAACGATATTGACACAAGGTCTCTTAGTCACTGAGTTGTCCCAGTTGGGCTTGAATTTGTGATCCTCCTGTCTCAGCCTTGCAGAGTGCTGGGATTATAGGTATGTGCCACCATGCTCACCTATTTTGATTTTTTATTTGTAAAAAGAAAGCAAAACTAATTTTTAGAGTTGCTCTATGTAGATACATGTGCTGTATATATACTGAGAAGCACTAAATATGTATAGCCTCAGAATATGGTTTATGACAAAAAGACCAGGCATGGTGATGCATCTCTGTAATCCTAGCACTTGGGGAGCTGAGTCAGGAGGACTGCTGCAAGTTCAAAACCACCCTGGGCTACACAGTGAGTTCAAGAGCAGCCTGAATTACAGAGTGAGACCCTGTCTCAAAACCCCCACCAAAACTCTAGACAAAAACAAAAACAAAAACAACTACAACTACAGTATTGTTAAATTATAACCACTAGAGGGAGTAATTTCCTTTCAAAAGGGGGGGAAAAACCTAAATTCAAATTATAAAGCTACTGAAATTCAAATTGTTAGATTTCATTTAGCTGAATATATAGATGGGGAGGAAAAGGGTTTGTTAAGTTGCTATCACACATTTTTCTAGGGAGTAATTATTTGAGAATCTCTGGAGGCTGAGTTATGTAAGAAAGAGTATCATGCTATAACTGAACTGACTAATTCTATGCGAATGAAGGTTTTATAGCTCTCAGCTCTTGAACTTGAATCCATTATTTGGGCTCTTCACTAATATCTCATTGTTATTGGACTTTTGGCCCCGCTGTGGCTGTTGTCAGTTCTGCCTTGCTAATCCTCTTGTTCCCCCATTTGCCGTGATGGCTGCTGGTGCCTTTTTGGTTGGTGCCCAGTGGCCAGGCCAGGCTCCTGAGCCAGTGCCCTGGGGTCTGAGCAGGAGCGCTGCAGCGGAGAGCAGGCTTCTGGGGCCTGCTGTTACATCCAGAGTTATGTTCGTGAGGCCTCACCGATGTGCACTGCCAAGCTTGCGGGCATGTGATTGAAGCAGTGAGCTCACGTCCCGTGCTGTTCCACAAGCTGTGCACAAGTCCTTGGTTGTCTTCAGGAAGGTGCCCTTGTTGCAGGGTGACCAGTCCCTGTGAGAGGCTGGGCCTTGTGGACCTGGCATGCGAGTGTCAAGTTACCTGTGCTTCACTTAAGCAGAATAATTAGGTCGCAGCAGCTCGGAAGTAATAAGGTATTGAGACCATTGTGACTGGAAAGACAAAAGAGTGGGTCTTAGTTCTCCTGTGTGCTAGCCCCAGTGGCCCTGTTCTTTCCTCCACATCCCTTTCAAGTCCTCACCAGCCCTGGGCTCTGCTGAGCTCCTTCCTTCTCGTGGTGGTTTTGTGCTCCATACCACAAGCATCTGCACTTCATTTTGGGGATGCACAGATACTCCTTGTTTGCTAGTTCTCCCTTAATCTGTGGGCTGTAACCAAATGTTCTTGAACATTTACTTTACCTTTGTTAGCACTGAGTTCTTTGAATAACATAAGTGTGAATGATAATTCTCTAAGGAAACCTGTCAGAGGTCGAGGTCACTCTTGGGTTTTGTGATGCATTAATACCTGTTGATGGATTCTGCTTCAGTAAACGATTGTAAGTTACTTTTGCAGCTTGGATTCCTGTCACATAACTTCTAAGTAAGAATTATTTCCCACATATGTAATATGATTTAAAATGTAATCTTAATCAGTTATACATGATCCTTGATGAAAAGCAACGATGCACAATTACCTGAAATTTAGAGCAATACCCAGATTCTTTTAAGTATGAATCTCATAGTATATGAAATTTCCAATCTAGATGTACTTGCTCTTTAATTTTTACTGAAGATCTTTAATTTATTCCTTTTAATAATTGTAATTAGTAACTTAAAATATTTGTAAGATTTTAAAAATGTACAAGATTCTGAATGATTTCATGTGAATTACAGGTGATTGAAATTTTTAAATCAGTGAGCAGAGTAATTATAACACCATAAATTTACACAATCAAGATTTTTACAATTCTGTATCACTCATGATATTAACCGAAATATATTCTTTCCACAGAAATGATGGAACAAGACCCAAAATGACACCGTATGTCACCTCCCTTTACATTTTTAAAAGCTGGTTGTGGATACTTTGGAGGGAGAAGTAGTTTTTTTCTGGGAGTAAATTTTAGGTTATTTCCTTTTTAAAAAAAGAATAAGATAACTTTTTTTTGTTACCTAGGGGAAATGTTCAGTGCTTTATTATAATAGTTTGTGACTTGGTTTCCTTTTTTGTGTTGTCTTTAAATTTTAATACTGGTTTGTCTTATATACTTTTAACTCTCCCTTACCTTACATCTTTATAGCAGCAGGTGTGGAGAAATAAATTAGAATAAGTGATAACTTAGTTTTCAGTATATATGATAGTTAATTCTATTACTATCTAAAGTAGATCATAATCTTGTTACTTTTTTGTATTTAAGTCTTTCCACAGAGACAGAATTCTATAAGCACTTAGAATATAAATAAAATGTATCTTATACATAAATAAAATACTTTGGGATATATATAAATCTGGATTTTGTCAGTTTTAAGGACTCCACCATGATCTTTGTAGTGATGATTCTGAACTCTCAGATGAGTACCAATAAAAATATTTTATAAATGATATAAACTATGTAAATATAGTATTTCTCTCCAAAAGTACACATAAAGGAGAAATAAAAGGATATATATATATATATATATATATATATATATATATATATTTTTTTTTTTTTTTTTTTTTTTTTGTCTTTTTGAGACAAGATTTCACTATGAAGTTCAGGCTGGTCTTGAACTCCTGTTGTAACCCTGGCTGGCCTCAAACTCACAGTGATCCTCTTTTCTCGGCTTCCCGAGTGCAGGGATTACAGGCATGAGCTGTCACACCCAGCACAAAAAGATCATCATTTATAATACAGTATTAGTTTACTTTGGTATAAAAGTGCTTGTGAATTGCAGCAGAAGATGTAATCAGATATACTGTATTCGTACGTAGAATCACTGTGAGTGTTATAGCTATGAATCAAAACCAGTTCAAGAGCATTGTGTTAGGTGCTCAAATACTATGACTTGTGAATAATTCTTTTTTATGTCCCAGACAACTAAGTATAGATTGCCTCTCAATTACACATTATTTGCATTCTGAGAAAAACTGTATTAAAACTATGCAAAAATATGTGTGGTTTACATGTAAAGCTTTGCTGACATGTAAAATGTTTATTTATGTATGCTTTTTACCTTTATATGTCTGGCAGACATGTTAAGATACGTAGATTATCGGGCCATTCTTTCTGTGGAGGACATTTAGAATTCCTGATCCATACACGAAGAGCACACACCCATATCGTCACCTCACCAGCACCAAAACTTTCAAAAATATCCACCAGTAGGCATGGCTTCCTCTCTCTCCATTAGAACAACTGCTTTATAGTTACCATTTGAGCTTGAACTAAGTAAATCTTGCGGCAGTGTTTGCATACAGTTCAGTAAAATCAGGAGGAGAAAAGCACCTAGAGGTGCGGGGGCCATCCTGCTGAGGTGTTTGGCACAGGCCAGGCTCTGGTGACACGGGCCCAGTTGGGATGATGCATCAGCAGGGAGGGTGAGTGGTCCACTGCAGTGACCAGGCACATATAGAAATCAGCGAAGTTGAGCAGAGCAAGTGCAAAGAGCTTTGCAAAGCTGCTTGGCTCCTTGCAACCCTGCTGTGGGAAAATGAATGATGGAGGCTTTAAGAGAAAGAGAAGAAAAAGAGAAAGAGAAAGAAAGAGAAAGAGAAAGAGAAAGAGAGGAAGCATGAGGTGGGATGATGATAGAAGTAAGATACCTCCAAAAGCATTCTGAGTTGGAAAGTTAGAAAGTTCTGAGAAACTATTACACCCCAAGAGATTGCTTGATGGGTATATTGCTCAAAAGACAATTTTTAGTAGCTGGTATTTGTGTGGTTTTTGCTATTCTTTCTCATCAGTTTGGAAAGATTACTTTTTCTAACTGTGCTGGCTTGGACAGACCAGTGTTCATTATAGGGATGGCAAAATGGGAGACCACTGCTCTCTAATCGGGCCAGCTCTGGGCAGATGTCCTGAAAGCTGCCCTGTGGCAGATGTGCCTATCTCCTGTCCTTGTGATGATTAACAGTTTGTAAGGTTTTGAGGTTATCAGAGTCTGACTAATAGGGTGAACGAGAAATGATTAATTATAAAGGAGAAGAGTAAAATCTAGACAAATAAAATAATGAACTTAACTGAAGTTCAGGAACACAATGAAACTGTTTCACAGAATTAAGCAAATATTGAGACATTATCCTCTCCTGGATAATAAAAGAAAAATAAGCTTTTGAAAAATATTTATCCTTGGAAAGTTAAAATACGTCTTTCACTTAACAAGTGCTCACATCGATTTTTGTTTTCTTTTTTAAAAACATGCTTTGGTTCGGAATTTAGAGTTTTGATATCAGATTCTTATTTAAACCCTGACACTGAAAGACATCAGTGTGGTTTACCACTGTCATGCTTTATGTAATTAGTATTTACTAAGCAGCTCTGGTACAGAAGACCTTGTGTAGAATCCACATCCTGCCAGATTTCTGGTGTGGATTTAGAACGTGCTATATGTATTCTCCACATAAAAAAAAAATATATATATATATATATATATATATATATATATATATATATATATATATATCTCACTTAAACAGAGTGGCTTTCATGATGTTTTCTGACTGTCAAAATAGAAATACATGCAAGTAATTTTAACTACATTTAGATAAAAATTTTGCTATTTTTAAATTGCTATCTATATTTAGATAAAATTTTGCTATTTTTTACTGATAGATTTGTTGAAATGTGTACCATAGGCTTTTACAAAGTAAGATGATTGTGAATGGCTAATGAATTAATGTAATAAAATTTTTATTCTACTTTAGGTGTTTTAAGCAATTTGTGTAGTCCACTTTGTATATAACTATGGTGTGTTAATTACTTTTCTTACAGGGAACAAATGGCCAAAGAAATGTCAGAACTTTTGTGTAGGTTAGTGCATTGTATTTGTGGAAATATGTTCACCTCAAAATCATATTTTAAAGTCACTGTTGATTATTTGGACTAGAACCTGTTGTATAAATAGCTCACTCTTTCCACATAAATTTTGTGCAAGAAATGTCATTTCCCTCCTACCATCCTGCCATAGGAAAAGATGAAAAGCAGCATCCCTGAAAATTGGTGTTTCTCAGTGGGAAATGTTACTGACACTTTGGGAGGATGCTGCCTCGTTGGTGCTCCTGCACTGTTAGGGGCTCACTGGATCACCCAGCTCAGCAGGAGGTGCTCTCCCCAGTCCTGACAGAACTCCCCCGGTGGTGGGCAGCCCTGTGCCCCACAGCCCATAAGAGTGTGGCCACCCAAGGCCTGTGCCCCACAGCCCTCTTTGAAAACCACTGGTGTCAGTTGAGTTCCCAAAGCATGTGACTTCCTGGCAGGATCTGGTCCATTTCCTTTATAAGTGGGTGTCAATCAGTAACATCTTAATTGTCACTTTGGAAATTACAAGTTAACTAAAAGTGTGAAAGTTGTTTTAAGGATCGAGTCAGTTTTGCTGTTGCCCTTCTTATTTACATGATTGTGTCTATAGCAAGCTTAATAATCAATAAATTACACTTTGCTTTGCTATTTTAATAACTCCAGATACGAGGACGGAGGAGCATTTAAACACTGCCTTCGTGTGCTGCTTCTGATGCTGAGTGTGTTTTTTAGCAGGTGTATTTTATTTGAAGTAACATGAATGAAAAGTTAGTGCCATTAAAATGATATTTTAAGCAATAATAATTTGGATTCAATGTTTTTGTTAAAAAATGCATATTCCGACAATTTGTAAAACTGTATATTATGTAAATCAACTTTCTCGTTGAAGAAAAAGATAAAGCAACAACAAAACCTATAATTTTCTGCTATTGTCCTAGAAAAGACTCCTAGAAGAGAGGGGAAAAAAAAGAGAAACTTTTTTTGGTCAGTTGATTGAATGGCAGTTTAAGATATAAAAAAGAAAAAAAAGTCTTTGAATAGATGTTGAAGCATGCTTTATCTTTAAGAGTGAAGAGCTTGCTGACACGCAGCTGGCTCTTGTGAACAAAGCAATTAAGAATAAAAGCTACATGGAAAGTTGCCAGTCACACAGCTTATGAAACATACAGACTCTGAAGTAAACCTAAGCCAAATTTGAACCGTAGGAACACCGGAAGTGCTACATAGCCAGACATGGTTATGTAGCTGGCCTTGTATGTAATGAACAGTTGTGTCAAATGGAAGTACTGTATGCAGTGTGAAATATACTATTTTTATTTTCTAAAATGAAAGCACACATAAACCTTTTAAAGAGGCAAAGATTCCTTATTTGCTTCATTTTGTGCTTAATATTGAAAGTAATTTCCATTGCTTTAGGAAGACTTAGCTCCAAATTTAGTTTTTCTGTAACATTAAATAATCTATATCTTGACTATTTGCCAGGATTAATGTTATCTTTCAGAATATAAAGTCATAAAAATTATATTTATGTCCAAGTAGTATATTTCCCTTTATTAGGAAGAAAATGCTTTTGAAGTAAATAGTAGGTGGAGGAGACTTTCCTCGTGTCTTATCTGAGAAGCAGTGTTTTATTTCTTCAGTACTTGTTTTAATATTTGTGTTTCCTCTTAGTTTGAAATCTGATGTGCTTATTAAACTTTTTATGTGTTACATTTAGTTTAAAAATCTTGCACCTTGATTCTAAGTCTCTGTCATGTGCAAAGTATAGTCTTTCGCTGAAAAATAATATTCATTATTACAGAGAAGAGACTGTTGACATATTTTTTGATGAGTGATCTCAAACAGTGCATGGAACCCCAGTCTGATGCCCAGTAGCACAGCTGTGGCCAGTTGAATGTGCTGATCCCTGCAGATGTTTGTCTTCCTCTTTCTTCATCCAGATCCTCCTCCTACACAGGGAGAGATGGAGCGTTTGACCCTCTGAGTCACTCTTGTGAACCTCTGTGGCCTCGTCCCATAACATGCTAGTGGTCATATTGTGATTTACTGAGGAGGGTGTGGCTGTCTGCTTCTTGACTCGTCTGTGTGTCTCTTTACTCCAGTGGGCCCTATGGCTTGTCCTGTGGGCTCTGGTGCCATGGTTGCAGTGAGCCCACCCATGGGTGCACCCTGTGAACATCCTGATGTCCAGGAGGTTCCAGGCCAGTAGTGTGAGTGGGCTGTGGCTGTCCTGCGTCTCTGCAGGCGATTGCGCTGTGAGCCCCGATGGCTCGTGGATAAGCCACTGCAGGGCATGCTGCCCATGGACTTTCCCATCTGCTGAGGGTTTCTCTCTTGAGTTTGAAGAATATATATAAGGGTATTTTTAAACTTTAAATGTTTGCGTTTAAACAAATCTGGGTGAGGTCCATGGCACTGTTGACATGAAGCCTAATGTGTTTGTCAGTCGGCACACTGGAAAGTTTCAGTTTATCTGAGCTTCTTTTAGTGTACTTCTTTGGTTTTTTTTTTTTGGTAGTACTAGGGACACTCAGGGCCTTGCGCTTTACCACTAAGCTACACCCCAGCCCTTGTACCATTCTTAATTGCATCTGTCAAAACTTATGTTTTTCTAGTAATTATTTCCAGTTCTCAAAGTTACTTACACTTTCTTGCTTCTCTAGTCAGTGTTTCACTTGTGTTTCCAATTTCAATATGCAAAACTATGTAATAATTACAGAGGCCCCGCTGTGCAAGCCACCAAGGCCGCTGCTGGTACCAAAAAGCATGATCTTAGCAAATGGAAATATGCAGAACTCCGTGACACCATCAACACGTCGTGTGGTAAGTGTATGGAGGGGATGAAAGACAGGGAGGACCATACTGATTTTTTCTCTTTTTTGGCTGTGCTGTTCTGAGGATTAAACCAGAGCTTCATGCATGCCAGATGAGATGTCACTGCTGAGCTGTCCCCCTAGCTCAGTGTCCATACTGATCAGTAATAAAATAAATATCTAGATGGGAGTGACATGTATATAAATTAGCATAAGCCACTCTTTTTTGTTTCCTTGAAATGAAGACACAGTTTATTCACAAAGCCAAAAGAAAGACATATTAAAATTAAATGCATTTTGCTTATTCCTTACTAAGGTCAGAGAAGAGCAATTAATACGGACTGGACCGGGCCAGAGTTATGACTGCCCTTCTGATAATACTCGTAATAGTTTAATACCTATTTTATCTGAATCTTTTGACCCATGAATACAGAATAACAAATAGCAGTGTAGTCATTCCCTTTTAAAGCTGTTGTTCTTTCAACAAAACAGTTGTGTAAAAGTGTATTCAGGCAATCCCATAGTTGCGTTCTTGTTGAAATCACGGTGTTGGAATTCAGGATGCTGACCAGGAACAAAAACATTGTAAATGTAATTTCTCACTGTGTTCTCTGTCCTCCTCGCTGTGGATGTCTGCCTAATTATAGACAACCACCACAAAACGAATATGAGAATCTGGCTTGTATTAGGGTATAGTGACTTTTTATTCTGTTGTTAACCTTCCCGAGTCTTCACATTTAGAAGACTTGTTTAGTTCAGAGTTCTTGTGTGGAATAAATGATACGATAGTAATAATGTTTGAAAAAAATGCCCTGTAAATATAAAAGATAATTTTATAAAGTGGTGCTTTTTATGAGTAACTTGATTTCGTACTCTTCAGCTAAAAACAAAATCTTCATATATATTTATTCTATAGAAAAATTACGTTAGATGAATCAATTAGGATGTTAATTCTTTTTTGCATGTGTATCTCTTTCTGTATAATCAATAGATATCGAGCTTCTGGCAGCTTGCAGAGAAGAATTTCATAGGAGGCTAAAAGTGTATCATGCTTGGAAATCTAAGAACAAGAAGAGAAACACTGAAACAGAGCAACGAGCTCCAAAGTCTGTTACTGATTATGGTAAAAACAAATCTGTACTTTTGAATGTTTCAAAGTATATGTATATAAATATATGTAACTCTGCACAAGATAGTTGGGTAAAATGTTCAATATAAATTATGTGTTGTAGGCTGTAATCTGCTGAACCTGATAGAACCATGATGACCTGTCTTTTATAGTGTATTTCTATTGAATGTGTTTTTAAAGTCTTATTTGTTAATATATATTGAATTTACTTGTTAAATTCTGTATTTTTTTGCCTATAATGAGGTTATACAGTAATCCTGTAAGTATATAGTTTTACACACACACACACACACACACACACACACACGTACATACATCAGGAATACATGTGAAAATGTAAAGATTACTATGATTTTTTTTACTTACATGTGAAATGAGTTTTACCTATGAAATAAGTATTTCTATACTTGCCAAAAGGATATTTTTAAAAATTTTTCCTTCTTTTCAAGTTTATTTTCTTGTAGCATTTTAGAATGTGTCCCTTTTTATATGTAGGCATAAGTGCTTCTGACTCCCCAGAGTGGCATTACGGCCTGGAACAGACAAGGAGTATTTCATTGGCGCTCCATTTATGCGCTCAGCCTGTGTCCAGAAGGGTTCACTGCAAGCATTATTTTACAACAGTGTGAAAATACAGTTGTGAGAAGTTTTAAACTGGGATATTGTTATGCAAAGGCCAAGTATGTACTTGAAATTGGAAATAGAGGAGACTGATGTAGCGTAGTAAAAGTGGCACAAGCTCCAACATTAACGTAGAATACCTGTCATATATGATCTTTAAACCAGTAATTGGAATTTTATTTGTTCAGCTTGCTGCTTTATACTGTCATAATTTACTAACTTAATTCCAGTTAACAACAAGGTGACAGCAGGTTTAAGGTCTTTTTTTAAATGACGTGTTATCAATACTTGATAGTAGTTTACTAATAATATAGGACGCAAGTTCATTTAGAAAATAAGCTTTTGGCTATATTTTGCTTTTGTCACAGTCTTCCAAATGAATGAAATCTTAATTAAGCTTAATTAAATGATAGAATATCAATGTTACTTATTGCGGAGAGTGGATTTGGGGCAATACCATTTTTAATGAGGAAGATTTTGGTGGCAGTGATTGGTCAAGAGGTGGCCTCAGGCAGTGTGTAACCCTCAGGAAGAGATGGTAGAGACCACAGTTGGAAGCTGACTAAACACTGTGACAGAAGCACTGTCTACTTCTGTTTAATTTTCCCCCCTGTACATTGATGATGACTGAATGAATCCTTCACCTGTTCATTGTGTGTGTATTAAGTGTCTGCCATAAGTTATCTTTGTTTTGTAAAAACAAAACAAAACAAAAAAAACACCTGTGGGCTAATTTGTTTAAATATGATGTTTTTAGCAGTAAATGTAATTACTGTCTTTAGCCTGACAAACTTTCATTGTGTTATATTTGAAAATGTATCCATCTGCATGATCACACTTCTTAAAACAAATGGGCACTTAAAAAAACCAAAAGCCAAAAAAACCCCAAATGGACACTTGTATTGCACATGCAGATTTTAAAAGTACATGTAGTCCATGTATGTTTAAACCAGTCTTGGTTGCCTGTACATCTAATTTTGCTCTACAAGGTACAGGTAGTATGTGGCTCATTAAATTGATATAAGTGCTGTTTGTTTTAATTTAGCAAGAGGGAATGAAAGAGTAGATTAGGAAAAGTTTGAGTCACATTCAAGTGTTGGTGTAAATTTAAGAGTTTGACTATCCATATTTAGCTGGCCATCAGATTATTTCATGATGAACCAGGATAAAAATCTTAATTTCTGTATAGTTACTTAACCTTGATTTTCTTTGTATTTTTTTTCTTATATAAAATTCAGTCTGATACAAGAATACAGCTAAAAAGAGAAGCAATGGGCCTCTAGATGCTCACTAGCTCAACTGAGAAAATTCTGTATTTAGGCAATGTCTAATGGGGCAGCTAAGCACCCTGTAAAAGTAATTGTAGTCTAATATTTAGAAGGATTAGAATTCATTTTTTGAGAAGGTACTGTAGAATAAAAATGGAACCTGATGTTATTGATGATGAGAACAGTTCCTGAGGCAGTAGTAGTTGCAAATTCCGGTGATAAGAACAACCCAGACCATTCCTGGGGCCCTGAAGTAGCGTGTATTTCATTTACTGCACAAAGAGATTTTCAGAAGTTATATATGGAGCAATGGCAAATTACTCAATAAATATTTATCATATTTAATTGCCTAAAGTAATGATTTTAGAAATAATTTTTTGTTTCCGGACTAAACATATGAAAAAGTTGAAAAAGATACTGTGTCTATTAAGTCACTTGTATTAAGGTTTTGTTTGGATATCCTGTGTCCCAAAATTACAAATCAAGTATAATTTTCATATTTTGGTCCTCTTCACATGTGCCTCAAACATGGTTTCCTAAAACACGAATCAAAGTAGCCCTTTTAAAAAAAATTAGCAAGCAATACCTACTTGTAAGTAATTCTGAGAATATTTGACTCTTGACTAGGATATTTACTTACTAGTCACCACCTCAATTGATGGGATGGCTTTATGAATAGAAAATGCTCAAAAACAACTTTGGCATTTTTGTCTTCAACATAAAATATTTGTTCACAGATTTTGCACCATTTTTGAACAGTTCACGTAAGTCAATGGGTGGTAACTCCTGAGCTAACTGGAAATGGGTTAAATACTTCATAAAGTACTAACTTCTGTTAAACATAGTTTTGCTACAATTTTAAGTGGAATTGTAGTACCTTAAATTGGCTTATCTCTATGAAGATATATTTTAACTTGAATGATGCTTTTATTTGGATCAATCCAAATTATATATTTAGAACAAAATCTAAATTCTACTGTTTTTTAAAAATTCCTTTTAAAAATACCTAGTATTTTAGACTGTGAGTGTACACAATTCTTATTGTAGCAAGACTCTTTATGTTAATGTAGCAGCTGATCCTGAGAACAAAGACTAACTTTTAGGTGTTGGTTTCAGACACTTTATTTTCAGTACTGATGGTGTCTGTGTTTCTAACCAAAGACAATTGCATTTGGTATGGTAGTGTGGAAACTTCTAATATCGAGAAGAGGAGATTATTTTGTTACTTTTGTGGCTTTATATGAGGCACATTCTTTTGTAATTTGGAAGCTTTTAGTGACTTAAGTATTCAGTAAATTTTATCTGGAATCAGATGAGCAGAATGATATAGTGTCATATACTGTATACTAGCCAACTTGTTTGGCCTACTTTTTATTTATTTTTTTAATCTTTTTGAGACAGAGTTTCACTATACAGTTTAGGCTGGCCTTGAATTCACTTTGTAGCCCACGCTGGCCTCGAACTCTCAGCAATCCTCCTGCCTCTGCCTCTGGAGTGCTGGGATTAGAGGTGTGTGCCACCATGCCTGGCTCTGACATACTTTTTAAAATATGTCTGATAATTTATAAGGCTATGTTTGAAACAAATTTTGTATTCTTAAAAGATAATATAATTGGATGTGAAAGAAAGTTGTTTAGGTAAGTTTCAAGCTTTTTGGGGGAGGGTACTGGGGATCGAACTCACAGCCTTGTGAGCCAGCCAGGCAGGTGCTTGTGCTGCTGAGCTAAATCTCCAGCCAGTTTCAAGCTTTTAACATCTGTATTTTTGAAGTTTTCTAGATAGGTACTAGTTTCTAGTCTTCCTCAATGTTTCCATTCTTTCCTTAGGAGAAAAGCCTGTTGAAGACTTTGCTTGGTTTTTAAATTTTATCGAGTAACAGGATAATTACAGCGAGTAACAGTAGACCATTATTTTAAAAGAAAAAATAGGCTAATTAATGCATGACTATCATTACAGTTACTATCCAATCAGCTGTTAAATTCCAGTTCTTAAGAAGGAGGAAAATTTTTAAAAATAATCTTTGAAGGTTTTAATGTTGAGTATTTTTTCTACAAAGGTCTTTTTAAAAACTTCTAGTATAATCTCTGAGTTGTACATAGTAGGGAAACAGAAACAAAAGAATAAATACGTCTCTCTTAATATGCTGAAGGTGATGTGGGTCTTTAAAATCACTAACCAAACTGGCTTCTTATACTTTCTTAGGTATATGTGGCTTTGCTGATTGTTGTTGCTTTCTCCAATTTGCAAATTAATAAATTCAACTGCTCTAGCCCTTTTGCTCTTTCTAGGTGTAAAAAGTAGAGTAAAAATATTTTCATTCTTTCAGTATTTGTAATTTCTTACAAAAACCATGTGGCTATTCTTGTTTCCATCTGAAAGTTATTATGTAACTTTTCAGTGACATACTTTGATTTCCGTACTGAGATTCTTGGAACTGCAGTAAATGATTGGTGTGTTTCTACAGCTGTGTGTAGAAAGCATATTAAACAGGCTTACCAAATTATGCTACTAAAGATGTAAAATCATTGCTCAAGGGAAATGTTTACTTTTTCAGATAAAACAAAAGCCCAATTTTTCAGTAATGAAAATTGAGCAAAGAATAAAAGATTGCTATGAGTAGAATACTTACTATAGTACTTAGAGGAAAGCAGGGACTTTTCTTCCCTGCTGGCCAAGAGAGTATTAGACCCTTTCCTCTTACTTCAGTGGATTTTATTCCGGAAGAACTCTGATTTTGAAATAAGTAAACATGTTTGAGGAAAGTTCATGCTTACTGTCACAGATTTTATTTGGTCAAGAGTTTGTTACTAATATCTGTGTTATCTTGGCCACTTAAAATCCCCAAATCTGTTAGTACAAGAGAAGAATTTTATGACTTATACTTGTTGTGGTAATTGTGATTATAACAGATTTTTAAAATTCTTATTTAAGTTTCTTTTATTGTAAATAGTCCAATAAAAATTACTTTGCAAGTTTCATTTGAAATCTTTGGAGGAAAAATACAAATCTAGTAAACAATACTAATTTGCATTCCTTCTGTGCAGCTTTATTTCAGGTTATTGGTAACAGTCATTTGTGGGAGTATGGTGGTTTTGTTTGTATAGGGGATGGTGATGATGATGTGTGCGTGTGCGTATGTGTGTGTGTGCCGTGAATGCTAAGGAACATTTTTAAGAAAAGTCTGTGACACTGCTAAAAAACCATACTCTGAATTGTATTCCTTTATAGGCTGTCATTTTATTACTGGGAACCTCCTTCTGTCTTTTGGGGGGTGTTCTTGTGCATTTTAGGGTTAAAAGGATGTTTTCCTTTCCCTTGAGCCACAGCTGTAACTAACGTTCCTCTTCTATATAATAGCTCAGCAGAACCCGGCTGCTCAGCTTCCTGCCAGGCAGCAGGAGATCGAAATGAACCGGCAGCAGCGATTCTTCCGAATCCCATTCATCCGCCCTGCTGACCAGTACAAAGATCCCCAGAGTAAGAAGAAAGGCTGGTGGTACGCCCACTTCGATGGGCCCTGGATCGCCCGGCAAATGGAGCTCCACCCTGACAAGCCACCCATCCTTCTTGTGGCTGGTGTGTATTTCACAGCAGAAAATGTGTGAAACAAAAAGGCTTAAAAACCTTTTGAATGATACATCCTGATGTTGAATGTAATAATTACCTGAATTTCAGTGTTGGATGATGGAGTTTTGCTATTAAGTCACATTGTCAGCTAGTTGAGGGTTAACTGATTTATAATGCGAAATTGCTCCGATTAATTATGTCCTTGTAGAGCATACAGAAACTTGTCTGTATCCTAAGAAACTTTACATTGATGATTGTTTATATTTGTTGTCTTGTGATAGCTTGAGGACATGTATCATTTTTGTTAACCTGATGACTTTTTTGATAAGCTGTGGTGTTCATAAATTTTGCAAGGGTCTTTAGTGGGGGCAAATTTGTTTCCTGGTAAAATTATTAAGCACATTTCCATCCTAGAGAAAATAAAGTCTTAAAAAGCTCTCAGGTTTGTCAGAGTTGATACATACTTCTGGAATAAAGCTCAAGAAATCATTCCAGAACGAGAAGGTAATTTTTGTGTCTGCTGTGTGCAGGTAAAGATGACATGGAGATGTGTGAGCTGAACCTGGAAGAGACGGGCCTCACTCGGAAGCGTGGTGCTGAGATTTTGCCAAGGCAGTTTGAAGAGATCTGGGAACGCTGCGGAGGCATCCAGTACCTTCAGAGTGCGATCGAGAGCCGGCAGGCGCGGCCCACCTATGCGACTGCCATGCTGCAGAGCCTGCTCAAGTAGCTGCTGCCCACTGCGCTCCTGGGCGCTGGGCGCTGGGCCCTGGGTGCGGTGGGAAGGAGTGTGTACAGGAGGGGTGACCCTCCCTTGCTCGTGTTAGGGTTACTTAAGCAAAGTGAACAGATTTTACTAATCATGGCCTTTCATTAATTTGTTTAAAGTTAATTAAGGTTATAGGAGTGATTTGGGAACCTAAAAATTACTTTTCTTTGTCCAGTTGTAACTCTGAATCCCCTCTTTATTCCTGTGCTTGTCGGGCTTAGACAAATTTCTTCTCTCATTCTTTGCCAATAGACTGCCTTAAGTCCATCATGATTGCTTTCAGGGAAAAGAGAACTCCACAGGTACTTCAAAAGGCACAGTACCTTATAACTGGAGTAATGAAACAGTAGCTTAAATTTCTTCTAAGAATTAAGGTACTTAAAATGATCAAAGCACTGATGTTTGAAAAACATCTGAGAAGCTATGTAGTTTCTCTACTTTTTCAGAAATTCTTAGATACTTCCATCAACAATGGGAATTGTGATTTTTTTTTCCCCTTCTTTTTTGCAGTGTATCTTAGTTTGGGGAAGCAGTTCTTAACTTCTAGAATTCTGGAAAGAGCCTTAATTTATTCAATATGTTCAGTGATGAAGGAAGTACTCAAGTGTCCAGCACTGATTTGGTTTTCTTTTCTATCAAACTCTGTGCTGTCATCAGAATTTTTAAAAATATATTTCATGGACAAATAAAGGAAATCCAGACTGTTTAGATATTTAAAAGTTTTGAGATAAATTTAGTTTCATTTAGAAAGTAAAACAGCTTAGGTGGCTTAACTAGACTGAATTCAAATACTCTTTCAGCTTCATCTCAGTTGTACTTTTTGTATGAGAATCTTGTCTAAGTTGTTTCGTATGTTTTAAGCTGGTGTTTGTTCAAATATCTTTTTAGTCCTTGTGTCTTTTTTGGCCTTCTGTGATTTTGGAAAGTATAGAGCTATTTTGTAAGCTTTATAATTCAGAAGCCCTTATACTTAGTAATTGCTTATTTCATGTAACAGGTAATTTTTTAAAAAAGTTTTCTTTGTGTGCCGTTAGTCTTGATCAGATGTCAACAGTTTCAAACCTAATATTTATGACTTTCATATTAGGAATTTTGAGACAAAAGTCCATCAGGGAGTTACACTGGCATAATCCTGAAGAGTCTTGTTTGTATTGTAGAATAAAATTATTCTCTGCACTTTTTTTTCTGATTTTTAAATGCTCTAATATTTCAAATGAAGTTTCAGTGATTTTTTTTTTCCCCCTTAGAAAGATACCTCAGTTAGGACAATATTTCCCAGCTGACTAAGTTAATGTTTTGGAACCACAGATACTGTTTTCAGAGTTGCTTCTCTCGTAATAATGTCATATTACAGAAATACTTATTTATTATCATACTGTAAAAATGATTGTCCTGTGCAAAGGATGTCCAGGGGCCCTGTCTTTGCTAATAGCTGGGAATGTGGATGTGATCACCTTTTAGTGGATGTTTTACTGCTCAGACTTACCCATCCTTGGGTCATTTGGTGTTTGGGACAGAAGGTTTAGTTACTGAAATACATGACCTGTTTGCTTCCTCCTCTTTTTTTTTAACCTTTAATTGGTGTTTTTATTTGTGTAAGGTAGTGAGTGGTATGCTTTATTTCTTAACCAGTAATAACTAAAGTCCTTGAAAAAAATTTAGTAACCAAATTGATTTTTAATCACTTGTCTTTTTAGTACTATTTTCAAAAGTTGTTTTATGTCTATCCTAGATACATGAATTGGCACTAGATAAAAAATTAAAAAGAAAATATTACAATGAGAAAACTTAATGTTTTGTGACATTTGTAAGAAATACAGCAAAAGATTGTTACAAGTCTTTCTAGTTTTTGACTCTGATAGTTAATAAAATTATAATTAATCTTAAGCCATTTTGTTTCTAATTATGTCATGCAACTGACCTAGAAGTTGTCTATTTAAAATAGTCTCCTGAGTTCATTTTGCTGCCAGGAGAACTGCCCTAGTTCAGATAGACTTTAGGTAACCTATACACAACAGATGTACATTGACATCGAAAACGCTTTGCTGGGTAACTTAGGGCACTGACAGCCTTGTGGGGGAAATACCGGAAGTGATGGTCATGTTCCCAAGCAAACCTATAAATGCCAGGTGAAAACTGTAAGAATCAAAAGTTAATTAGCTCATATTTTAATCAGCCATTTTAATTGAGACTTTAAAGCCATGTGCTGTGTGTAAAGAACTAATCTTGTAATGCTGGTCCCACCAGCCTTATCAGTTGTCCATTCTGGTTCCTTCCATTGTGGATGGCATGCCTAAAAAGTAGCCATGCACAAAATATTAAAGGGAGGGTAGCAGAGGTCTTCACATTCATTTCAATTATAGCACAACCCCTAATTCATCAGGATATCTGACATATGTGTGTGAGATATGAGCTGTCATTGGAATAGGAAATTTCTTCAGTCTGCATGTGCTTAAGAACACAGTTTTCTTGGCTTTAAAGTTGGGGAGGCTGTTGCTTCTCAGAAGGTTAAGTGAGGAAGAAACAAGGTCGTGAACAGGCAGACACCTTTGTATTACTGCACTTTTTAGACCTCTATCTTGACTTTTTTAGGTGGTTCTCTTTGCAATGTCTTTGTGAAACCTTTTGTTTTACAAGCAACCAAGAATAGATATTAAAGATGGAATTGATGGTGATTGTGAAAGTTCAGACAATAGAAGCCCTCAAGCAAGAAGAATAGTAATGCATATTATTTGTAGAGCTTTATTGAGTATGTTTGTGTGCACATGTGCATGCAAAGTTGTGCATGGGTCGTGTGTGTGTGTGTGTGTGTGTTTTCCCAGGGATCAAACCCAGGGCCTTGCATATGCTAGGCAGGTAGTCTACCATTGAGCCACATCTCTAGCCACATCTCCCTAATTTGATATTTTTGAAAGATATTTTCATTCACAGGTTACTACCATGGTTCTCAGGGGATCCAAATTGTAGATCTTGGTTTCTTATTTATAGTGTAAGAATGCTTGGATCATTAGAATTATTTGCTGAATGAATCAGTCAAGTCAGTGTGTGTGACAAACCTACTTCTTTATGTGGAAAGAAATCCTTGGTGGTAAGGTAATTTACTGTTAGAATATGAAACAGAAATGCCTTTGTCCCATTCATGTTTAGCAAAAGGACTCCAAACAAGCCAAGATTTTTTAGCAGCCCCTTGATTTACAGAGGGTTGCTTCTCTGTCATTTTGCTTGTTAGAGGGTAAGACAGGTTACCTTTTCCTGCTTGTCATGACCATAGCAACAAGTATTGAGTGTTTCAATGCACTTACAAGGGGTAGGGGAGGGCTGAGGGGACCTAATAGTGAGAATAAGGACAAGTAGGAGAAACAGGAGTAAGCACAGAGGTGTAGTGGAAAGGCCATGTGCCTCTAGGACTCTGCATCCTGGTTGGGAAACATACACATTTCAGGCAACTGAGCACTCCTAGGTCTTTGTTAAGCTCTAGAATGATTTGCGTGTAAATAAGAGTAGAACCAATATTGTTAAATTTGGATCAAGAAACACCTGGTGTGTAAATTCCTAGCAAATGGGAGCAGCACTGCCACACTGGAGAGGAGCAGTGAGTTGGTGCCTTGTGCGGGAGGCGCTTGGTGGGCAAAGCATGGACACTTGGAGAAGGAGCCCTTTCCAGTGTCAGGACCCCCAGCAAACACAGTCCAGTTCAACACATTCATTCCCCATAGACGAACATTGAAGCAAGTTTGGTTGTTTCTTGAGTTTTTTTTTTTTTTTAGGAGAACAATTAATGAACATTCAAACAAGGAATCTCTAATTTGTACCAATGTAGAGTGTCCCCTTCAAACCACAAGTAGGCTTTTAATTGGCCACTTTTCACTCTAAAATTTGCTTGCAACTGTTAATTTTTTTCTCATTTCATGAAATTGTGTATCTAATAGTTTCTTTAATACTGATGTTCTATTAGAAATACTAATAAATGCTTCTTCTGCAGAACTTTCTGTTGTGTCTTGTATAATTTTATATGTAAAATTTTATATTTGTGATACATAATAATTATATCAATTTGGGAGTATATGTATAATGTATACTATATATGTTACTTTGATCATTTTTGGTCTCTTTCTCCCCACTCTTTTGTCCCTGATCCCTTTCTCCATTTTGCAAAGTTGTAAATGTTTCACTTGTTGGGAGACAGGTTGCAAAAACTGGGACCCCAAAAAGAGTCCTGTCAAAGGCTTTGAATAGAATTTGTCTCTGTAGCCTGCTCAGCCTATTGAGCTTCTGGGCTTGGATCCCCGAGAGGAAGGGGCACTCCATCACAGTGGTCCCTCCATAGTGGATATCATGGTTACCAACTTTTCTTTCTCTGTCAAATCCACATTCTCCATACCTGTTAGGCCAGGACTCAGTGCAGGGTGCGGAGCCTGTTGTGGGGATTGGTAGACACCTTTTCCCTGGCCGCAGTATTTTCCTAGCCTGTCACGTTTTTTAGCAAGTTTATCTGGGAAGTTACTAGGATGTGGCAGTGGGCAGATATAGCCCCTTTTTTGTTGTGACACCTTGTCACTGTAGTCCAACTTGAAGTCTATTCCATGTTCTAGATCTTCACTGGGGGAGGACTGGGCTCATGATGAAAGATGTAAGCTATGCGTGTGTGAGATGTACAAGAATGTCCTCTGCATGAGTTCCTTCTCCAGGGAGGAATGCCCCTTCCCAAGAGATCATTTCCACCATTAGAGAATATTATATTTTTATTTGGTAGCTGCTACATTGGGTATTGTATTCTGGCAGTATTAAAATATTCTATTAAGAGCTTGCTTCCTGATGTATTGTTCACGTCCCACAGCAGTGAGTTACATTTTGTTGCACATGATGCTTGAGTAATATTTTAAAGGCATCTAGAGGAAAACATGGTTTACTGTCACCTTAATTATCATCCAGCAATCGAAATATGTTTCACTGATGGTATTCTGGGTTTTTTTTTTGGTACTGAGGATCAAACTCACGACCTCACGCTTGCAAGGCAGGTGCTTACTCCACTGAGCTAAATCCTCAGCATATTCTGGGTTTTGGTAGAAAGTGTCTTTTTCTTCAGGGTTTACTAGTTGTCAGCTACATGGCTTGCATACTTGAAAACTGGTGGGTGCTTGTTCTGTGTTATCCCTGCCCGAATTCCGGTCACTGGTGACTGTCCCTGCCTGTTTGCAGCATGTTGACACACGTTACGGTTTTCCTGGGAAAAGCGAATCATCTATTTTGAGATAGCTTAAGTAATAATTTGTATATTTTTGGTGGTTAATTTTCTTCCCAATCATCTCGATGGTTAAATTCTTCAAATCCTGCAGCCAGTAATTCAGAATTCCTTTTCTTAATGATCTGGAAGAGAAATAGCATAAGAATTTAAGAAAAGCCACCCACAACGAAGTCATGGCTCATTCTACTTTTGCTTCGCTAGTGGTGTGAGGGTATGCTGTTTAGCAGATTTTCCTTGAAAGATTGGAGCTGACTTTCAGATGTTCTTCATCTACTTGGAGTGTATCCTAACTTTTTTTTTTTTTTTACGCCTGTTTAGATTCTTGGACTGATTAATCTCTTGGAGCAAAGATGGTAAAAACTCATCATGTTCCCTTCCAGCTGTTGCAGCATCACTCATCTGTTATGATAACCTCGTTAGCTGCAAACTTTATTTGGTACCAGGGATCAAACTCATGACCTCGCACTGCCAGGCAGGCGCTTACACTGCTGAGCTAAATCCCTGGCCCATGAAACATCGTCTAACTCCAGCTGGTGCTGTTCTTTCAGGATATGTTTGGTATTTACTGTCACCTGAATATGTTGTTAATATTGGGGTCCTAGCATCATTAGTCCTAGTGTAAACTTTCTATGTTTTTCTAATTGTCTTAGCTTCAGGAAGTTAAAAGGATGCGTGTTATTCCAGTGTGCAGTTGGGTCCATGCAGTTGTGGTCACATTTGGTGTGCATGGTTGTGTGTGGACCCTGGCAGCCTTCTCAGGTGCCGGCTCAGCCTGTGTTGTCATCTAGCACTGCAGATCTCAGAGCAAGTATCGTGAGCGTCAGAGGCCCATATCGGTTTTGAAAATAGGTAGTTTTAGGCTAAAAAATGTCCAGTGTTTTTCCAGAAGGTTATTTTAAAAACCCTAAAGCTTTATGTAGGCTATATATAACCTGGTAGTGTGCAAGTTATTACCGTAAGATAAAATTGTCTTAGGAAAATAAATTGACTAAATGGATAAGTAAGAGACATCTAGTACATGAAAACATTACCTGAAGTACAACATTGGGAAATTTTGAAGCTGCTCATTGTTCACAAATCATGTTTTGTACACATATCTTTCAACATTTTTTTGGTTTGGTGATTATTAAGAAATTTCAATAGTTTCTATGAAATTATTTAGTGCTGTAGGAGTATTTTTGTTAGTGTGAAAATTTCAACTTTGTTGAGACATTTGATTACCCACATGTATATTTTTATAAGAAAAGACTCGGAATGTTATACTTAGATTGTTGTTTTATTATTTTATGTGCTTATTTCAGTTAATGAGTCTTTTGTCTCTTTCTTGCATGAAGAAATAATTATTTCTTCTTTATAACACTAAATTTGCAAAGTCTACCAAATAAAAGTGCCTTATTTTTAAAAAGACTCAGAAAAGTTTTAAATTTACTTCGAAACTAGCATTTAGTAACTGATAAGAAAATGTAAAGATTCTGAGTGTGGTGGTACTTGCCTGTAACCCATTGTGTGAGAGGCTGAGGCAGGAAGACCACCAGTTTGAGACTACTGTGGGCAGCACAGCAGTTGGGGAAGCACTGTCTCAAAAAACGAAGACCAAGACAAAAACACTTAGAAAAGAAGGTAGCGTTTTACCTTATTTGGCAGATGGTGGAATTTTTTATCATTTGTTTCATGTACTTGGTTTTTAGAGTGATCTGGTGACCTATAAAAGAAAACAAAAACATCCTATTTCCTGGGCTTACATGAATCCCCAGAGGTTGAGGCTGATTTGAGGGACACAGGCTCTTCTTACATATTGTTAAGGGGTAATTCCTGCCCTTTTGGTGACTACAATAGAACACTGTAGTGATTATAGCATTCTATTTTATTTTTAAAATTGGGGTAAGTGACAATGGGCAGCATAGTTTTGCATGTGTCTTCCATTAGTTAAAGCTGGAATCTGCTTTCTGCACCTGAACTTCTGCTTTCCTTTTTTGCTGGCTAAGGTTTCTTAGGCAGTGGTCTCAGAAGGACTGAAAGAAACTCATGGGGAAGATGAGAAAGCAAATTCATCTTGTGATGAGCGGAGTTGTATTTCAAGTCAACTTCTGAATTGTAGTTACTGAAAAACAATTATAACATTTCATTTACAAAATTCAAAAATGAACCTTATTTTAAAATATGTATAGAATTCTGTATGTATATATTACATAATTTCTGTGATGGTGTATACACATTTTGCATTTTGTGTTTTTCCTCATAGGGATAGCATTTGGGGATACCTTTATATATATATATATATATATATATATATTTCTTAATTGGTAGAGTGTTTTATTTCTCATGACAGTGCTTCCAGTGTCATTTCAAGGAATGGGGGGAGAAGGGAAAACCCTTTCCCCCTCCCAGTGCTTGGTGGAAAGAAGGCCAGGGTGGGATTGGGGATATCTGGGAAGGGAGTGTGTGTAATAAGTTCCTTGTTCTCCCTTTTTAGCCTCAGAGGCAGCATTTTGGGTTCCTACTTGCCCTGGTTGAGTAATACGAAAACTTTAAGAATAACAGGGGGACTAGTAGATGCCTGGGATCAGAACCAGGAGGTTACAAGTGAGGACACCACACTACAGACTCTCCACAGCCCTGGTGTCCGGGAGAGGCACACCTCACCACATATTCCAAGCGAACCAAATTGCCTAAAGCAGCCACATTTTAATCAGCTGGAGTTTTAAAGCGGATTGATTTCTACAAAACACCCCTTTTTTCCTCTTCCTGTTTCACCACTGTGGTGGAGAAAGCTCTCCAAAAGGAAGTTGGGAATGGCTGGAAGGCTGTTCTGGAAGGAACAGTCACCTCTCCACCATTACCTGAGTTCTACCAAGTGGGGAATCATGTGGCAGCCCTGTAGTTACAATGTTATTAAAACCTCTTCATAAATGTCACTACCTATCATCATTTACGTAAGTTGGCCCCCATATTTGTAAATAGTTTTCATCAGTACAAATAATGCTGTGGGTCAGATAAACCTAAAAGGCAATGGAAATTTGTATTTAAAGAGGAAATGTCATAATTAACTCTGCTAGATCTAGATTTGCATTTTCCATATCTGTGTAATGATAATTGTGATTAACAAAAGTCAAACTCATCAAAAACAAAGGACCTTTGAAAATGAAAATTCTGCTTATTCTTGGGAGAATTTTGCCAGGTAAATTCCTAGGACATCAATCTACTGGTGGATATAGAAAGTGAGGGAAATAAAAAAATGTACAGAGTCTAGTCATGAATATTAAATGAAGGAAAAGGAGGAAAACCATAGTGAAAATACAGTGAGTGACAGTGACTTTGCAGTAGAATGACAACTGAACCAGCTGAGATTGCTCTTGAGCAAATGGCCTCGACTTCTTAGTAGGGTATTTGTGCTCAATATCCTCCTAACTCTTCACTTTTAAGAACAACAAACGCGAAGGCAATTTTATAGTGCTTCAGAGAATGCAGTCTTCAGTTACGTGGTGTTCTGACATTAGTTCTAAATACTATTTTATGTGTTTTGCTCTCTTAACACAGAAACCCCTCATCACTCTACTTCAAGATTTTTCTTCTGTACATTTAATTCCAGAGGAACTTTAGAAGCAGAATGCCACTCCATAAGAGGGTTTGAGCTGTGACTCGCTTGGGGAATGATGCACGGAAGCAGCATCATTTCCAGTTCCCTGAGTGCATCCTCTGGGTTTCCTAATCTTTGTAAAAATGCTTGATAAGCATCACTTCATACACCGCTTGCAGTAACACAACAGATGGGTATTATTAATCTTGGTTATGGAATGAGGAAATTGTGGCTCAGAGAAGTTAATTTGCCCAAGGGCACTTGATTATTAAATTGCTAAGCTGAAATTTTAACCACAGTCTGGCTTCAGAATCTTGCTTCTTGACCCTGATCAGGTGATTGTTTTGAAGATGTGAAGGTTTCGGAGGAACAGGGTATGCTTTGTCGAGGAAGAGGCTAAATTACTGTAGATTTTTGTGATTCCATTTGTGGTAGGGAATTAGGCACTGTGGCCACCAGAGTGAGCAAGACGAAAGTAAAGGACCCAGGCTGACCTGTGCATGCTGTAGGTCCAGGCAGTGAGACAAGTGCTCAGGTGCTAGTTGGGGGCAGAGACTGGCAAAGTGGGCAGCATGCGCCACGGTGGCCGGGGGAGGGTGGGGGAGTCCTCTGAGGGCACAGTCCACCCACGGGCAGCCCTTGTTCTGGTCAGGACATGAGAAGACGTGGGTGCTGTTGCGTTGGCTGCTTGACCTAAGGCCACCTACTGCTCCTTGAGGTCTGTTTTGTGCTGAGAAAGGCTGTTGCGTCCCACTTCTTTCTCTTCTCCTCCTTCCAGAAAGCTTCTGTTACCCCTTCTGTTGGGGAACAAAGTTCTGACTAAACACATCATGAGACTTCTAGAGCTCAGGCTCCTAAACCAGGCCTGGTAGTCTGCCTGTTTTCCCAGCACCCTGGGAGCTTTAGAGAGATCCTGTCTATTAAAAACAAATTGAAAAGGGCTGGGGAAGTAGCTCAGTGTGAAGGCCCTGGGTCCATTCCCCAGGACTGGGGGTTGGGGTGGGGGACTAGAGTAGGGATTAAAAATGATGGTACAGGAAATGCTGAATAACAAGAGGGAACATTCTAGGTTAAAAAAGCTGATTACAAAACAGAACTCAGTTTGATTCTAGTTTACTTTAGAAAATTCTATGTAAACCAATTTGATATAAATATAGATACCAAAAGGTTGTAGCAGTTAGTGTGATGCACGGCACAGGACATTTGTCTTCTTGCTCTCCCTGAGCGCTGCCTGCCCCACTGGCCTGCAGAGAAGTGCAGATCTTCGCATCTCCTCTATGGCCAACGGCGATGCTGGGAGCAGCTGGGATCCGGAGTTGGAGGAGTCTGTTCTCATGCTAGACGCCTTTCTGGAAGTGGTTAGGCACTGAGTGACGTTAGTGTGCTTGACCTACCTGCACGGAGCTCCTTCTCCCTGGACAGCACCGCACCTCTCTACGGGGGCACAGGGGCTGGGATCCAGGTCCTGCACACCCCTTTGGTGCTGGAACTCGGGTCCACAGTGACACTTGGCATCCTCAGTCTGATCATTCTTCACGCACGGACCTGCGGGGTCATCTGCAAGAGATGGGCAGGCTTTGAGGAACCTGTGGGAGGCTGACGGCAGTTAAAGGCAAGAGACGAAAGGTATTTGCCGTCACCCCATTTTGGAGTGAGTCATACAGTGGTGATCACAGAAGGGGGCGAAAAGAGCACTGACTACAATTTTATCTTTGAAGGATGAAATTATAGACACATGCTAATATGCTTAGTTTCAACTATAATCAGGCACAGAGTTCAAGGTGCATCAGAATCATCCAGAAGCCTTGTTAAAAGAGCAGGATTATAAACTAAAATGTGTCAGAATGTTCAGCGCTGGGAGGCCGGTGGCTCCTTCCTCCTCCCTTCTTTTTCTCATGCTGAGGTCACAGAGCTCTCAGCAGAGAAGCAAACGGGCAGAGACCCTCACAGGTCTTCCTCTCGCTGTTCTTCCTGCCCTGAAAGGTTTTCTGGTTTCATCACATCAACCATTCACCCTTCACACTATTCTTTTAATTAGTACCTATTGGGTGCAGGTAAAACCGTCCTTCTAAGAATTCTAGGGAAACTGAGTCATGTATAGACTTAATTCTTCACAAGGAGCCCGAAACCAAGTCCAGTCTAAGAACTCAGTACAGAGGGTGTTCACCCTGAAGGCAGCGGCTTCGAACTCAGTACATGAAGTGGGTTGTGTCTGTACACACGGCCACTGGGGAAGGTATTTCCGCTGAAGATAGCAGCGTGGACACAGCCTAGAGGGAAAGACCTGCAACCTGAAGAGAGAGCAGTGGGAACAGAATTGGAAGGAAACAGGAGCCGGTGAATGGGAGGGAAAGAAACTGAGCCCAGAAAGGTGCGTTAGGACTGATTTTGGAATGCACAACTAAGAAATTTGGACTTTTTTTTGTCCTTACTGCCACCTCTAATGCCCCCAGAAATTTGGAATTTACAAACAGGTGGGAACCTCAGAGGATTTGTGAGCATGGAAAAAATATGATCAGAATTGTGCTTTAGAAGATATAGAAACGGGATATAGGATTTTTAGAGTTAGAATGATTTCAAAGATCATCTGGCCCAGTAATTCCCAAGTGAATTAGACTTTGCAAAAGTCTAATTCAGTAGAATTTAATAACTTTTATCTAAAAAAGAGCTTTGATAGCTAAATAAGTTCTAAAAAATGCTGTATGAGTGTTGAGAATGTAAATTAGTACAATCATACTGGCAAACAGTATGGAGTTTCCCCAGAAATTTAAAAATAGGGCTTCCAGATGATCTGACAATCCCACTACTGGGTATATATCCACAGGAAATGAAGTCAGGATCCTGAAGAAAGATTTGAACTACTAATTCATTCACTACACCCCTATTCATAATAGCCAGGATATGTTATCAACCTAAGTGTCCACTACTGGGTAAATGGAGAAGGAAATTGTGGTACGTATACAAAATGGAATACTATTCAGCCATGAAAACCTGGGTGAATATGGAGGACATCATGGCAAACGAAATAAATCAGGTCCAACTATGGCACGATGTCGTTTCCCTGTGGAATCTAAACAAGTTGATCTCACTGATGTTGTGAGTAGAATGCAGTTGTGATATGCTGGAGAGAGCAGAGGGGAGGGTGGGATGGCGAGAGGTTGGTCCGAAGGCACAAAGCGACAGCTGGGATGGTGTAAATTCTTTGTGTTCTGTCACATGGTAGGGTGACTGTCGTTAACAATAATGCATTATTTATTTTAAAATAGCTAGAATATTTTGAACATTCTCATCACAAACAATGTTTGCAGTTATGGGCATATTCAATACCCTAATTTGATTGTTGATGGATACATGTATCGCAATATCATATTGTAACTTCATAAATAGGGACAATTATTATGTGTCAATCAAAAATAAAAGTAAGGGTGCAGAGACATGCAACTGTAGTCCCAGCTGCTCAGGAAGACCACTTGTGCTCAGGAACTCGAGACTAGGCTGGGTAACATGGTGAGACCCCTCCATCTCAAAATAAATAGAAACAAGAAAATAAAGAAAAATATGTCGTATGACATAAATATAATAGGCTTATCTTTCCCTGCTCCTTCTCCCCCAACTGTCCCATCCCCCTCTCTTTTACCTTTATACTTCTGAGGGTTATTAACAAGCTCACATATATTGCAATGGGTTGTGAATCTTCCAGCAGAAAATAGTCAACCACTTGGCCAAATTTACAGACCTGGAACCTCTGGGTGGGGGTGAGGGGGAGAATCCAATGGTGGCGCCACAAAGTGAGGGAGATCAGTATGACTAGCTCAAGGGCTGGGCAAGACTACGTCCTTGCAAATGTGTTTTGGGGTGCATCAGCAAGGCCTGCTGCTAAAGTGGCTTCGTGAAGTTGCATTTCTCTGCAGCTTTGGGGATGGACACTATGAACCAGCTTGCCCCGCCTCCTGGTTCCTGACGCTGGCCGTGTAAGGAGTCAGGGCCACCGCTCGGGAAGAACTCAGGTTTACACTGACAACCTAGGTGACTTCACATCCAGGGCCTGCTTCAGTAAATAAAAACCATCAACAACTTTACACTCAGAGCCGTATTCCGGAAAACAGGCCAGCAGGGATAGTCAGAAGCTCCATTTTCCTTTGCAATAGGGAAACATATTCAACCTGGACAACTGCATGCAGGGGATCTTCCTTTGAACAGAAAAGAGAAAGAAACCAAAACCAAAAGTTCTCCTGTGAACACAGTGTTTCCATTTTACTATCATTTCCATGAACTTAGCTAGGCCAAGTCTGGAAGATCATGCTGGTCTGTGCTCCCATCCTCTGACAGACTCAGTTCTCCCACTCCGGACTGTGTGAGAAGAGTGAGGGAAAAAACAGCCCCAAGAGGGCGCTGTTGGGCCACTTCTGTGCCTGCAGATAAGGCAACTGCAGTTATTTAGGCTCAGAAGAAACCTTGGTTCCAGCAACCATTTGTGAAGTAGCTCAAATTGTTCCACTATTTCCCCCTGGACATTTTCTTGACCCTCTTTGGGGTCTACAGCTTTGGGTTTTAGGCAAAGGCTGACTAGTGGGCTGATCCTAGGGAGAAAGAGCCTTAAATGAAATAGAGAAGGAAAGATCGGCTCTCTGGTGAATGGCAGTTTACAAGAACTTCTGAGAAGGAGCATCCCTGTGTGGTCATCACGTTCCTTCTTTGTTTTACCCCAGCTACATCTCCTTAGGACTATGCATCCATTCACGGTTTGGCCTCTTCTTTGCCTCTTCCTTTGCTCATCCCTGGACATTTATACAAAACAAATTAGCCCAAACTTCCTAGCAGTGGTTGCTCTAGATTTGGTCAGTGGTAAACATAATCTATATATTACGTAGCAACAACTGAAAATGCTCTGCCTGAAGAGTGGCATAGCTTGCAAAAAGGAAGGACAAGAGACTTGAAATCAGCAGTAGACTAGGGTGAAACAAAAATCAGATGCTATTTTTCAGAGAAAACATTTTCCAGCCGTACAGATTGTGTGTAGAGCCAAGGAAGTGCAGTCCCCACGGTAAGTTTACTGACGATTGGTCTGTAACTGCCTTAGCTCCCTGGATGCGTGTAAATCCCTTGTCAGTAGATTGTTTTTATGTTTGCAGCATAATGGGCTTTCTCCAGGAGCTGGCACCAAGCTCAGCGACACCTGCTATGGTTTGGGTCATCTTCTGGGCTTTCCAGGATTGCTCACCAGCAAGGTGACTGAATTTTTTTTTAATTGTTAGGCAACGTGGGTAGCTTTTCTGGAAGTAGGACGGCCCGGTGCTCCTGGCCTTCATGAGTCAGGTGTGTGACAGGGGCTAGTGGCAGCGGGTGGGGCAAGTGCAGGTCCATCTTGGCACCCAGATGATCTGGCCTTCTGCTTAATGACCCAGATGGACTCTTGCTGCGGTTAGAATCCTCAGGCCTTGTCCCTAAGTGTCCTCCCAAGATCAGAAATAGCAGTGAGTCCTGTGCGCAGGAAGCACACATACATCAGGCACTGTTACATGTCCAGCATGGTACTGAACTCTTTAACTATGTGTCTGCATTAATATTTGCCATGACCTTCCACATTCACACAGATATTTCTGACACTGCTTTTGTAAGTGAGAAAACTGAAGCCCCTTTTAGCTGCTATGACCAAGGATGATTATCCAGTAGGCCCTGTGATTTTTTACCCACGCTGGTGGTTCTCCAGGAGACACCCGAGGGACTCATGAGGTGAAGATGAGTGGGAGCTCCCACAGCAGACTCCGGAACCGCTGTGGGCAGATGGAGCTCGTGGCCTGCCGCCTCCTCATGAGTAGGAGGCCCAGTGTGACCGCAGAGTTCAGGGCGACCTCAGCAGTGGCTGCCGAGGGTTCAGGGATGCTGTTGGGGCAGGGAGGTCTCTGGAGTGGGCACATCCTGTGTGTCAGGTCCCCTTGGGGTTGCCACATTTGAGGGCTTGGTCCTTGAGGTCACTGGTCCTGGACTCCTGGCTGCCTCTTCTCAACCCCAGGATACTGGGCTTGTCCCTGGTGGTGGCAGCCGGTGGAGGGAGAATTCTAATGGCAGGGGTTGGAGAAGGATGACGCCAGGAGCTCGGAAGGAAGCTCTGTGCAGTGTTTGGATGTGGGCTCAGGGCGCGGGTTGAAACTGGAGAGGGGAGAAATGTCCCTGGCCACACAGCAGGAGTTGAGCAGAGACTCCCTAGTGGTGACTTCCCAGGAGGCAAGGGCCAGCAGACGGCTAGGGAAACAGGAGGCCAACAGAGAGTCCAGGGAGAAGTGCCTGAACATTGCATCCCCGTGACTGCCCCTGCTGGGAAGAGATGTTTCCAGCAGAGGCTAGGAAGGGGCTTTTGGAAGTCTGAGACTTGTTCATAAGAGCAAAGGCTTTTTCCTTCTTCTTTTTTTTGTTTCACTTTAGGAAGGGCTATGACAAAATATTATAGGAGATTTCATGTGATGAAGTGTAGAAAGTAACAGAATTCGTTTCAGATTAATTAAAATGTATTGTTGCTTTTTCTAAGTAGATTAAACAGCCACTGAGCACCCAGTAGGAGGAGTTGTGAGATTCCTTTCCGTGCAGAGGCCCTGGCGCCTCAGAAGAGGAGGAAAGCATTCCTGGCTCTGAACTCCTGCTCCATAACGGGCAACTGTGTGACCATTAAAAAGCAAATTATTTACACCTCTCTAAAACACAGTTTCTCCAGTTGTGTAAGAGGGGAGGGGTTATACCTACTTTGTGGTATTATTACTCATTAAGATAAAAAATATCGACCATGTATAGTAACAGTTATTATTGTTTTTTATCATCTTCACTGTGATGTGTGACATCTACCACCTCTCAGAGCTGGCGACTGACCATCCATTTTCCAGGGAAAATGAGTTTGCTGATGGACACTTTCCGGAGGCATCCCATGTGCCAGACCGGAATGAATCTCAGCGTTTACCATTCAGAGCTGTGCGGTGGGCCCATTTCGGAGGCGGCCTCTTAGGAAGTCAAGGTGAGAATGAGTTATTTGTGGCTTTGCATTTCTGAGATCTTCAGCCTGCACAGCTCTCTGGCATAAAAGCCCTGTGCCTTTCTGAAGAATTTGCATTGCAGCCTAAATGAAAGACGATGCTGGTTGCTGGAATGCTGGCGGAATACCGAATAAGCCGTGATTTATTCAGTTTTTCCAGTTGATAGATCACAGAAAGTTTTAACATTGGTTTAGAGTTTTACATCACGAATTCATTTATTCAGAGTTTTCAAAAGGTGAGTGGCAAACCTACTGCAGTAATAACAGTGGGGGCTTCCCCTACGAGGCGCTTCCTCTGCAGGGGTTGTCTGGCCCAGGGCTGCTGACCCTCACTTAGGTGATCCCTGGGATCTAGGAGGTGGCCTTGACGAGGAGTGTGCAGCCCCAGAGCTCCAGGGGCACTTTCAACATCTCCTCCTCTGTTTCCTTTTCTGGTGGTGCTGGGGACCTTTCCTAATGCTACTGCATGGCTACTACAAACCACTCTCCTATGCTGGCTTAGACGAGACGAAAAGGTTTGATTGGAATTTGATTCAGATTTTGCAAAGAGAACCAAGTAAGTGAACTGTGGGCACTGCCTGTAAACATAGTAAAACTGGGGCAAATACTTCTCCTCCTCAGGACTGGTTAGGCAGCCTTCTTTCTGACCCAAGTCCTCTCACTTCCCCTTCCTTAGTTTAGAAAACTGGTAATTGCAATTTTCTGTTCTGGCCCTCTGAGATGTAAAACTGTTAAAAGCCTCCCCGGGACTGAGCACTCAGGCCTGTCCTCCTCACAGGCCTGGGAGTGCGGCTGGCTCTGAAATCGGTCCTCAGGAACAGCTCAGGCAGGGCGGGGCCGGACCTTAGAGCCTGCTTTTCCCCAGGCTGAGCTACGGTGGACAGCTGGACAGTAGCGTAGCGTTCATCTTCAGTTCCCTCCAATCTCACCCGAGTCTGGTCTCTGCTCTGCCCGCTGCAAATGCCTCTGACAACCTCTGCACTGTTCTCTTTAGTTTCCGCCATCCATCATGCACTCAAAGCTTCTGAAGTTGCTGCTTGTCTCTGGCCCTTCTCTCTTCACAGCCTTCCTGTCTCCCCATTCTGTCCTTGATGGTCCTACTTCCCTGGTCAGTTGCGTCTCATGGCCCTGAGTTGTGTTAACCTGTTCTCTGGCTCCAGCTGAAGCTTTTCCAATATGCAGTTCAGTCCTGGCTTCTCTCCTGGCCTCCATACCCCTCCTTCACGGGCTGTTGGTCGAGTTATCTGTGCCCCTTTCCTTAGCATAGATCCTTCCCCTCAGTATTGTTAGAGTCTTTTAAAATCCTTAAGTGATCTCATTAGTTTTGCATTAAATCTTCTGAATTAAATATTTTGCACTAGATATTCTGAATAAGAGTGGCATTCACAAAGGCACTCTCTAACTCTTTACCTCAGCACATGGTTGCATTTAGAAATTTGAACAAAGCATTAATCTGCGTACCACCCTTTGAACCCATTTATACATTTGCACTAGGTGTTTTCCAAAAATGTAGTATTTTACAAATGATAAACTAAATGTTTTTAGAACACTTCAAGGACTATTGAGTATTTACTTTAAAGACTATTTGAGTTTTGCAAAGTATTTAAAGTCTAACTTTATAAGACCCCAAGTCATGGGAGAGAAAGACAGGACACCAAAGTGAACACGGAGATTTGGCAGGTTTGATGGAAACCTGAAGACCAGCCTGGCTCTGTGCGAACCGGCTCGGCCTCCTCTCTCTTCCTTCTAGTCTGAACTCTCTCCCTCCTTCCTTTCTGCCCAAAGCACTGTGTTGGTGGGATGCCTGGGTTTTTCCTCCTCCCTACCCTTCTCTGCCTGGCTGCCACCAGCCTCCTCCACTCAGTGACACCATCTCTCTGCAAAGCCTCCTCTGACACCCCCCGCACCTCTATCCTCTGAACTTCATGGCTTTACTGTGTGTATATCCTGGTCATAACACTTTGCAGCCTTTTGTGTTTGTTCTACTTCTCTTGCTAGGCAGTTAGCTTTCTGTGGATGGAGAGAGTTGATTCATCTTTGGTCCTGGTGCCTATAACAGTGTCTGACTCCTGGTAGAAAATCCATAATTGTTCGCTAAGTGTATGAATGACCGCGGACCCACACCATGTGTGTGTTATCATTTACTTTCCTGCTTTTCTGTAATGGTAAGGTAAGGCTAGAGGGAGTAGGAAGCTGGGTCATCATTGATGGTTTAGGGAAATTATCCGATATTTGGAAATAGGGACAAACGTCGCCAGGATAACTTCCAAGTCATGTCAGCATGCTAACATGGCACCAAGTGAACACTGAACCCCACTGGGCCATTCTGATCAGCTGTCCGCCTTTGTACAACCTGTGAGCCCAAAGAAAGGATTGCACACTTTTCAACGGTAATGTAAGCACTTGTATTGTGTCTTCAACTTTGCCTTTTGGCTTGCAAAGTTTAAAATATTTACTATGTGGCCCTTGAGGAAAAAATTCGCCAATACGGGGAAGGCAGTGAGTATGTTTGACTCACTGTTTACTATTGATTATGACTCAGACATTTTACAGCTCTATGAAGCACAGGAAACTGTTCAGATGCCGGGATTGTGCTTCCTGCTTTCTATTTCCCGGTCTTACTTCGTTATTCTCTTTTGGTCTCTGGCTATACAAGTCCCAGATTCTATGTATTCCTTACACTATTTTTACTCTAATGTTTCATGAGTTAATTTTTAAAATCTTACCTTGACATGCACTCACTCTCTATTTGTAAGACAGCTATAGTTTTCATATTTTGAGAGTGATTTTTTTGCACAGGTCAGGGAGACAGGCGAGGAGGGCAGGTGTTTCTGGAGGCCAAGCGACGTACAGGAACTCCGGACAAGGGGAAGACCTCACCCACCCTCGCTCTTGTCGCCTATTTCCCCCAAGAAGGTGGTGAGGGAAGGGCAAAAGGGTGAATTGCACTATGCAGTGTTTTGTCCACCCTGCCCAGGAAGAGGTTGAAATTGTGGGATGCCTTCTTTAGTTTCAAGGTCGGAACCCTGAGATTCTCTCCCACTGTCAAATCTAGGTATTTCTTCTTGACAGCAAAGAGTGAGCAAATACCTGGCCAACATTTAAACTATTTATTTCAGTAAAAGACATATTGCTATCGATTCCTCTCAAAATATTGCACTTCTTTTGCAAATCTAAGGGGAACAAGAGATAAAGAAAAGGGAAAGGAAGAGGAGGAAAAGGGGACATAGAATTAAGATGTATTATGTACATGTAGCAATTCTCTGGTGAATGTAATCGTTATGCACTGCAGACAACTACTAATTAAAAAAAAATTAAAAAATCTTCCCCCTTGCTTTGAACACACCTATCCCATTACTCTTGCCATTTCTGAAGCAGTTCTTGTTTTGTTTTCGTTGGGCAGGGTCTCATTGTGTAGTGCAGGCTGGCCTTGAATTTATGGTGATTTCCTGTCTCAGCCTCTCAAGTGCTGGAATTATAGGTGTATGCCACCACGCCCAGCTCTGAATCATTTCTGGAAGTCTTCTTTTATGAATATTTTATAAAGTATAATAAAAAAATATGGTGAATGCTGCTGCTGAGTGCATTGAGCGGAAAGGCAAGCTCATTAAGACATTCAGTGAGTCCTTAGCCACCTTATTCAAGGAATCTCACACCAGTTGTCTTCTGGCTCTTCCCCGAAGTTAAAATGACCATGACAGGTAATGTTTTAAATCAATATGGGACATCAAAGCAGCCCGTCTTAGTGTCAACTAAAGACATTCCCAAAAGAGGACTGTTGGAACTGCTTCAGAAAGTAGCAACAATGATGGGATAAATGCATGAGAAATGAGGGGGGGATATTTGGAGGGGATTGATGGCAATGTGTTTTTTACTCTAATAATATATTTTTTTAAAAAAATTTAAACATTCATTGTATTTTTCTATTGTGCCTTGCACAGTATTTCCAACATTGGGTTCAAGCAAGTAGTCAAAAGATCAAAAATCAGGGAAATTTCTTGTCTTTGACAAGAAGACTTTCTGGTTGTCAAGAATTTTGATTATCAGTGTCCCTACAGGTTCTTTCACTGCCTGGTGGAGGTTGGTGGTGCTACCTCACAGCCCCAGCCTCCCATTCCCAGAAAGACCATGCCAGCAATAGAGCCAAGAGCCATGAAAACAAATGACTCCTTGTTCTCCAGAACCAAATATAATTCTTTTCTTCCAGGGCCCAGGAACCTGTAAGGCAGCGTGGTCACTTGGTTGTACTGGTTAGTTTTACAAGGACATTTTATTTATTTATTTATTTATTTGGTACCGGGGATTGAACTCACGACCTCGTGCTTGCCAGGCAGGCACTTAAGCCACTAAGCTAAATCCCCAGCCCTACAAGGACATTTTAATCGGCTTGCTTGTCAATCATCATGACAGCTTTTCCTCAAATACACCACCAAGCGAAGATTCAGAGTGGCCAGTAACATTGAAAGAGTAGGATCAAAAGAGCTGTCATACTGCTAGGTGAAAAAACAAGTAAATGACTGAGAATCTTCTGCATATTTATCCTTCATTTCTTTTAAAATTTAAACACCTATTTCTTCTATAATCAAAATAGGGAGCTGGGGCTATAGCTCGGTGGTTTAGCATGTGACTCACATACATAAAGCCGCAGATTCAATCCTCAGCATTAAAAAAATAGTAATTATATATTTATCTCCCCAAACTGAAATTATACAGGAATGCTTGAAACATTTTCCTATAACAGTATAGGCTTTTTAAAAGAAAGGGCACTATTTTAGATTTCATGTTGAAGATTTTTTTTTTGAGACAGGGAAATTCAGGCTGACCTTGGACTTGTTCGTGTGGCACAGACTGGCCTTGAAGGATTATAGGCGTGTGTCACCATGCCCGGCTCAGATGTTTTATAAACTCTGCAGACTTACAGAATTTAAAAATTAATTGTTCAGAAGCAGAGTGGTGAGTTTGGGCTTCAGCGCTGCCTCTGACCGTGGACTGCAGCACCCTGCTGAACAGGAGGGGATGCATGACAGGGACTGGAGTGTTTGTGAGTCTGTCGCAGCAAGCGCTACCCGGTCACTGCACCTTCACAGCCACCAGCCTGCAGCCAAAGGCCAGGCTGCCTGCGTCCTGATGAATAGCCTTGACCCTTTGTAGCTGCTGCCACCAGCTTAATCCTCCCTGTCACCCATTGTCACAGCTGCCTCAGGGGTGGACAGAAGTGCTGCACATTATCTCCTGTTCAGATTCCTGGGTCTCAGCGAGCTGAGATTTAAAGGAGGACTCAGTACTGACTCCCTCACACTCTCCTGAGCCTACAGGAACGTGTACAATGTCCAGCACACAAGAAAATAGTCCTTAAGAGTATTTTCAAATGACATCAGTATAGTCCTAAAATGTCCCTGGCCCCTTTTCCTCAGTTCCTCTGGGCAGGGCCTTTCATATGTGCAGTGTGTGGTGTGGAGGACACTTACAGTTTTGGATTAAGCATAGTCCAGGTCCCAGTGACCAGCTCCCTGCCCACCTTCTGGGTGCATGGGTGAATCTGCCCTTTCTCTTGGTAACGGAACCACACCAAGATCCCCAGTTGTGGTTAAGGAAGCGCATTTGGTCAGTGCCCATCTCTGTGCCTTCCCTGCCAGCTCCCACCTTCTCCCTCATCCCTCATGGTTGACCAGAAGGAAAACGGTTTGGCTTCTTACCTACGCATACACACACAAACAGGAGTCCTTTGGGATATTGAATTTCCACATTTTGACTGATGTAGATGGATTCAAATAGTTTGTGTGTGTTTTTTAAAATTGTATGACCATTTTTTACTTTCTGATTCTGTTTGGGCTTTTGGTTGAAGTATTGCTCACATCTTAACTGGCTCACTACAGCCATTTCTTGGTGACTTGTTTCATTTATTCATTCACTTGTTCATTATTTTATGAATTTTTCATGCATTAAAAATTTAGGTTTTCTTTGGTCCAGGTAGCTGGAAGGAGCAGAGTGTAGACTATGATCTTACTGTCAGGTTTAGTGTGGCATTCCACCTGCACTTGCAAAGCACTTCCCTTGTGGACACCATGGGTGGTCATTCACTCATTCAATACATTTCACTTGAATCCTCTGCTGCACCTGGCTTTAGCATGCCTGGTGCTCTAGAAGCTTCTCAGCTGGGCGGCCAGAGTTGAGCCAGCTCTGGAAAGCAGGCAGGTGATTCTCCAGGCTGGCCAGCATGATACGGCTTGACTTACTGTTCCTCCACTAGCATACAAATTGGCCACGTATCCCACAGTATGCTGGGCAGCCTGGAGCCATTCTTATATTAGGTAGCAGCAGAAGTTGGGCTCCAGCAAGAACTGAAACTGATCTTAGCATCATCTCATTTCTATGCTTCCTTAGAGGAAAAACTGCATAGCAGAACTGCTCACAGGAAATTAGTGAAAATAATTTCAGCTCCAACCTACACAGGAATAACTTTATATGCTATTTAAAAATTTTTTCAAATTATTCTTGTTCACCTCCTATGTAGGTCACCAGTTAGCTACCAAGTTAACTACGACAATGTTGCAATGGTAACTGCTGACATTAGGTGGCCGCAGGGTGTCCAGCACTGTGCTGGGGCCAGTCCTCACAACTGCTATGATCTTCCAGTTGTGGAAAACAGCATGCAGTTGTTATCACACAGGATTTGCATTCAAGGCTGTGGACCCCAAGGGCATTGCTATTCTGTGCATCTTTCCAGCATCAACAATGTCCCTGAGCAAACCTGGTGATGCACCACCAGTTTCCCATCCTCTTTGTAAGGGACTACTTAAGGGGCATTGCCTGAGAATCCTGGCCTTGACTTGGTGATAGATGAGTCCCTACTAGAGGAAGGAAAGGAGTGGCTTGGGCTGTGACCTCCCTCCTGTTTTCCAAACTCTGCCCATATACTTCCTGTTTTCTTCATCAACCCATGGGACAGATTAGTCTCTGGGCAGGACTCCTGCTCCTTCTTAGTTCTTGGTAGTTTAGAGGAAGATGCATTAGGTCACTGCATTTAGGAGGACTTGGACTTCTCGGGGGGCCAGAAGGCCTCTTCAGCTGCTTGGCAGTAATTACTGTGTGCTCAGTGCCTGTGGGTGCTCTGTCTTTTCAACGATCCTGTTTATTAAAGCACAGAGGCAATTTTCTTCAAGTTGTTCAAAATCCTGATCTGTCAAAGATAAACGTTTCCTCCTGTGCCTTTTGGTTTGTGTTTTTGCCCCAGGCCTTTTCTCTCTGCCTTTTTTGTTAGCTTTGTATGTTAGAGAAGGTGTTAAGGATTCGCTTCACTAATTCATCGCCAATTAGGAGGTTTGGCTTTGAACCTGCCCCAAAGAAGAGTCTCTGGGAGCAGACAAGGAACCCTCTCCTCTCACACTCCAGAGAATTAAGAAACAAAAACAAACGAACAAACAAACACACTACCCCTTCAGTGAGAAAATACCCCTAGTCAGAAAGCAAGTGTGAAACTGCCGGTGAAAGCAGTTCCCTGATCTGGATGTAGCTGGTTACAGTGGTACCAGAGCTCTGCTTTATCACTGAGCAGACGTTTGCTTTCTGTTATGCAGCTCTGGGCTGAGCCACTTTTCTTTAAAATCCTCCGGGTGCCTCCCTCCGTGCCTAACTCTGTCTGTGCTACGCACTGGAAGCTGATCTAGGATGTATGACAGGAGGTTCTTTCATTGGTGATGGAGAGTGACTTTCTCTAAGTCTGAACCCTGATCAGATTGTTTTGCTGTCCTTGGGGTGTTGCTTTGTCCCTGAACTGCAGGACAAAGAGGCTTCTCTGTGGGTTTACTGTGACTGGAACGTTTCTGGGTAGGTACCTCATGTTGTTGCTGATCACAGGAAAGTCTTTTTTGACTCCTAGCAGAATGGAAATGAGCTTGGCTGTGGGCTACGTTTAGAAACATTTCTCAAGCGCAGCCAAAGTTTCGTTCTGAAAGGAAATTGAAGCTTTCGGAATGTGAAGTCAGAAGCAAGCTTGTGGTTTGCTTTTCGATGTAGGGAAACTTCACCCTGCATGTTTTAGTGCTCTGTCAGACAACATGATCTGGAACTTCCAAAAGGATATTATACAGTGTGATTTAAATTTCATTTCTGTGGCCTGACCATTGAACCATGTGCTCAAAACCAAACCAAACCAAACCAAACCAAACCAAACCAAACCAAACCAAGCCAAACGGCTCCCAGAATTCTCTTTGCCAGATTCTTTTACCTGGCTCAATGTTAAGAGAGAAGCTGTCTATTTCCAGGTCCAGCTGTTGGGCCGCCGTGGAACGAAGATCCTCCACAACGCCATTCATGGCCTCCATGAGGTTGTACGGCACAGACTTGGCAAACCTTATTTTGCTGTTCACGATCACACTCCCGTTCCTGAAGTTAAGTATTTCAAGTTGCTTAAACCCTGTGAGATTGGATCGAAGATACGGAACCAGCTGCGGAAAACAAGACAGTTTATTATTGTGCTGGTGTGAATCCCGGTCCTGTTCACTTTTCATTGTCTGAGGCACAGATTTCAATTCCTTTCTGCTGATTTTCTGCTTTTGTTTCTAGGTTTAACGTGAGGTCAGAACACCACTACTCAATGATCTATTTGCAGTATTTATGACCCTTGTTTCCATCTTTCTATCTTGGTACTGACATGGATGGGCAGAGGTTTCTTCATGATGAGATGTGAAAACAGACGATTTTAAAAAACCCAAGCCAAAGCTACCATCAAAGCTTGACTGCTGGGTTTAGCTGTTAAAAACAAAACATAAAAACATGCTCCAACAAAGCTCAGGAGCAGCCTGAGCAGTATAAATGAGACTATTATTTGCAAGTGACAAATTTGACATGACCCATTGAAATCAGCACCAGCTCTGACACCAGACGTCGGGGGTCAGTACGCGCAATAAGTGTTTCATAGCCTGCATGACCTTCTGCTGGGGACATAGCTGGGAACTGGCTGTTGGCTTCTGTCCTGAAGCTGTCCCTAACTAGCCTGGTAACGCCTGTGCTATGCCTCAGTGCAACTGAACTAGAGTGGACAACAAGAAGATTTGCCCAAGGGTTTCCCTTCCAAAGGGTGATTTAATAATCCCCAGTAGGCCTGAGGTCCTCACGCATGCCTGTGGGAGACCACTGTGGAGATCATTTTCTAGGGAGATTGGGAGCTCAGTGATGCCTGCCTTGTCCCTGCTCCTGGGAGTGAGTCCCTCATGGATGAGCTGCCCACCTGCCAACCCCGAGAACCCGCAGATGTAAGCTGGGGTCTCCTGGACTTGAGTCATGCTTGCTTTTTCATTGCCCTTGTCTTTCTCCCACCAGAACTTTGACTCCAATTCTGACCCATGCTCTCGTTTCTCCCTCACGAGGTTATTAGGAAAATACAATAATATTTTACATAAGGTTTGGAACTGTTTTCAGCTTGCTCTGTCCTGCTTTTCCCAACATACTTTGAACACTTTCCTCGTGTGTCAGTGTTTCTTTGGCTTCTGGGAGGGCTTTTCTGTCTTCCCCTAGTTGCTGTGCAGGTAGCTAACTGCCCCTTCTTCCAAAATGATTCTCCAGTTCTTTATGGGTCTGGAGTGGACTCAGTTTCCAGCTCCCATGCAAGGGCATGGCCACAGCTCTGTGCTACCAACACAGTACGAGTACTGAGTTCGGATGGCCTGGGACTCATTGCTAACAAGGGAGTTGTTGTCCCTCAGCCCCTTTTCATTCCTCGTCTCATTCACAAGTGGAAACAGATACACCAATGACACAGCTTTGGCCAGGCCTATGAGAAAACACTGCTGAGTTTGGCAGAGCTACAGGTGGGAGAACTGTAGGTCTTTAATGACATCGTAGAGCAGATCTCTCTCACCCGTCCTGAGAAAGAGGAATTACCTTATAGCTACTCAAGTCATTGTCTTCTTGATCCGTTTATTATAGCAGCTTAGCATAAACTCACGTTGAGAAGTGGGCTGGGTTCACTGGGACTCTTATTTGAGATTGTACAGTATTTACTTACTTTGTAGTGGTGAGTGTGCATGTGTGTGTGTATAAGTTGGCACAGATAGTCTTGCTTTAGAGCAGATGTTCACCTGAGAAGTTGACTTGTATGTGGCTTGCCCTTTGTATAATGATTTAACTTATATGAAGCAAACATTTCCCCCTTTCTTGTCAGAGATCCTGTAATCTGTGTGACGTGCATTGTATAGTGTACTTTAATTGGTCGTGACTATGAAGAGGTGTCATGGTCCAGCATTTCATAGTGTGAATCTATTTTATTGTGCTTGTAGAAATCAACACATAGTTTGGGGTGTTAGTTAGCAAAGGTGTGCATCGTCACACCCATTTCCCCCTGCCTGTTAGGGAACAGGGACTAAAGAGAAGCCCTTGCCTCAGACTCTTCCCCTCACCTATGCCTCAGTGGCTCTGTATCCTTCTGCAGATGGTTACAGCTTGGGAAAAGTTGACCCTGACTTTATTTTGATCCCAAATTCAGTACTGAAGTGGTTATGAATTATCTCTGGTAGAACAATTTAGAAGGCACCATAATGAGATTTTAAGGGTACATTTTTACACAAGGATGCGTGGCATTTCCCTTGAGTTTCCACCACAGATCTCACTTCCTTGACTGGGTCTAAATTGATCTCAAAACTCTAGCTGAATGCCTTCAGCTGCAGCCATCCCAGAGATTGTCTCTTCTCAGTGTGCATTGCCCAGTGTACAAAAATGAAAAGGAAGAAAGAGACACACAAATAGTTGAGAATCATAAGTGGTGTCCACTCACCAACTGCATGAATCTTTGCTCCAGAGCTTGGTACTCCAGAGAGCTCTTGTTGAACAGGTCGTCGGAGAAGGGCATGTTAGCAACACGCAAGCTGAAGAATACGATCAGCTCTTGGCCCTTGGTGGCAATGGTCGTAGAGCTAGTGGTAACGTAGTGCAAAGCTGGGATGGGAGTGGTTCTCTCCAAGAAACGGTCTGGGGTAGAAACATATTCACTCTGTCCCAGTTCTTCCAACAAGGCAGGAGTGTTTGACACGTCTACCGTATCTTGGTCACTGATCATGTCTCGGCCATCTGTACTCAACCTGCCATCATCTGAAGATACAAGCAAAAGTGAAACTTCCAGGGCCAACTCATCAGTGGCAGAATGATCACTAGTGGGGATGGTGACCTCTGGGGCTAGTACTATTTGGTCAGCGGACATCCTGTCCATGGAGCTTTGATAAGTCTGAGAGAAGATGCTTGATGTGGTAGAGAATGGTGGGGTTTCTGATAAAGAGGCAGAAGCCCCTGCTGGTGGAGACCGAGGACTATCGGTGGAGGAGACGTCTATGACCCATTTCATTGTGTCCAAGTTCCCAAAGAAGAGGAAATAAAGAAAATTCAAAGTTAGGCTTAACTTTATTAAAAAAAGGATAATCATTTCAATGCTAATTTTTAAAAAAAGACATTGAAGAGCAGATATAGGGAGGGCAGACAATGGTGTATCCAAAACTAGGCGGCCAAAGGGCGAGTCTCTGCCTAGGATGATGGTACTAAAAAGCACTAGGCTCCTATAATTTTTAGAACTACACATGGATCAGGTAACATGTAACACAAACTGACAGGTCACCACTGGAGTAGATTTAGACCCCAAACCACAGCTGGCACTGAAATAGATTTAAATCTCACTTCCCCTCTGGAACTTTCAGACAAGTACCTGCACAGTTTTGGTCCAGAAATACTACTCACCTTCCAACAATACAAACCTGCATTTTTTCTAACTGAAGTTTTTGAATTCAGTGACCACATTTTGGTCATTTTGCTACTTAACATTTAATTTTGTTCTTTCAAAACTGGCTAAGCTTATTGAATAACTTGCCTGTTTGTAAAAATTGTATGGAGTATAAACATATCAACACCACATGTAATTTGAACTTTATATTGACCATACAACTTGCTAAATACTTGATAATATTATCACACTCTGATAATTTTTACCACAACTTTGCAATGCTTTCTTGGGTAAGCACACATCGAACTACTGAAATGCACTCCATTTTTGGTATACAATTAAAATCAGTAAGTATTTACGAACTAAGAGTGGTTATATGGAACTTTCACGTAACGAGATTGATGGATCATTAAAATATTCCAATAAGTCTAAATTCCAGAGCTACTGACAATATTTAAAGCATTAGGTGAACAAAACAGGGAGCTTTCTGTGATTACTTTAGTGGCATTTTGGCAAATATATGGAAAGCTCTGTTGCGATCTAAATGCTAAGTGTGATGAATGGTCTGTCTGGATGCAGATATAATCTTTGAATTTTCAGTTAGCTAATTTACTACTGTGCAATCACCAGAACTGAAATTGCAAGTGATAAACAACTCTGAAAGGTAGAATCACATTAGTTTTATTACTTTCTTAAAATAAAACCCGGCTATTGGTGAGTTAGGCCCAGATCTCAGAGATTCACCTTCTTTTCCTTCACCTGAAAGTGCCTAGGAGTGTGTAGCCATGCTTCCTCAGGCTGTCAGAAAACATATTTCCTAACATGCAAAGTGTCCCAGTGTGTACCCTTACAGTCTTGCTCAAATCTCCACTTCTACAGACCGAGGGTTGTCTCTCTTTCTGTCATCCTCAGTGCGATGGTATTGGAACATGGGTCCTTTGTGGGGTAACTGGGTCATGAGAGTGGAATTCTCATGAAAGGATTGGGATTGGCACCCTTGGAAAAAGGGCCAAATCCTTTCTCTTCCTCTCCCTGTCCCTGTCCCTCTCCCTTTCCTTTTTCATTTCCCTCTCCGTCTCTCTCTCTTTCCTTTTATATCATCTTGCTTTTTGCCATGTGAAGTTCCACTGCAAACTGGAAGTCTTCTCATCAGAAACCAAATCTGCCAACACCTTGATCCTGGATTTTTAAATGTCCATTTTTCACCTGCTCACCGCATGGTATTTTATTATAGAAGTCTGAGCTAGGATCCCCATGAAAGGATCTGGGATGAGTAAATTTAAAGGTGGCTGCCATCAGCTGTGGTTTGAGATGGCATCTTTGCCCTGGGAAAGGCTCTTGAATGTGTGCACCTATGATGGGATCTCTGTGCCCCCATAGAGGATAAGGATCGGGAAAATCTGTGGCAAGAACACAATGATGGATGTCTTCATTCTGCTCTGGGGCCAGCATCTCATTACATCTTTCTCTCTGGATAGAATTTACTCAGCTTGAAATAGGTCTCTGCATTATGGCACCAGCCAGTGAATTTCTAGCCTCCTTTCCTTATAGCATTATAATGTTAACAAACATTCACATTGACAGCAAACAAGACCAAGGTATCTCATGGTCATCACAGCTGGCTATTTAAAGATACAGTACAGGGTTTCACTTGGAAAATAGACATGCTAAAAATTAATTCGATCTATGTGGAATTCAAATTTAACTGGATATCTTGTATTTTTCTTTGCTGAATTTAGCAGTACTGTTTAAGTGTAATTTTAAAAGACATCTCTCTTCCTTTCTTTCTTCTTTCTTTTCTTCTTTCTTTCTTTCTTTCTTTCTCTCTCTCTCCCTTTCTTCTTTCTTTCTTTCTTTCTTTCTTTCTTTCTTTCTTTCTTTCTTTCTCTCTCTCTCTCTTTCTTTCTTTCTTTCTTTCTTTTTCTTTCTTTCTTTCTTTCTTTCTTTCTTTCTTTCTTTCTTTCTTTCTTTCTTTCTTCTTTCTTTCCTTCTTTCTTCTTTCTTTCTTTCTGGCTCAAGATTGAAACCACTAAGGCAATAGCCAATTTCTTTGGGAGAAAGTTGTTCATTCAAACTTTACTACCATATATAAGTGTGTATATTATAAATAATTCTGTGTTCAATGAATTCTTATGTAGAAATTAGTAATGGCCAATGCAGCATTAAGTGTCACACAATGCAACAGGTAAGTCAAGAACTGAAAAGCCAAGGACATTTATTTTATCTTGAAAATGAAAAGTAAGAAGACTCTCACTGTTGCGCTGGAATGAGTGTGGGAGTCTGTGAAGGTGGAGTGTGTTTGCATGTAAGTGTGCGTGGCGGGGGTGCTAGCTGTAACCCAGGCTGTGGGGATAAAGTAGGTAGCTCTTCTGATCATCTTCTATGTAAGTGGTCTGCCCAAAGCCAAGGCCACGGATGACTTGATCCAACTGAAAGTAGAACTGGGGCCCAGCTGAAGCCCAAAGTGAAACAAACCAGCAGTAGATGAAGCGAGGTATGGTGTGAGGTGATACTTGCCAGAGCCCTGTTTGTGGCCAGAGGTGAACCGAGCGGAGGAGCCTGGCAGAGGTGAGGCTGCTTTGCACCCTGCTATGAATAGCCACATATGCACAGGGAGTCACAAAAAATAAATCTAAAAAGAAGAGATTCCACAATCTCCTTTAGGTCTTCAAGTGGTATGACCAGCAAGTCTTTGACTTTATATCAAGCAAATCCATTCTTTTTTTATCATAACAAGTTACTATTTTGATATCTTGTAGAGATAGCAAGTGCTTATTATTAATTCACTTGGTGAATAGATTCTGATGTTCTACTATGTATCAGGCATTATCCCAGGTGCTGCGATGTATCTGAGCGATATAGAGTTTCTGGCTGCCTAGAGCTTATTGTTTAGTGAGGAAGGCAGAAAAACAAAACCTAAAATGAGTGAAGGAAAATACATAGTATGCCGGAGGGTGATAAGTGCTTTGGAAATAAGATGAAGCAGGAAAGGAGATGGGAGGGCAGGGCTGTGATTATACACAGGGTAGTCCCTGAGATTATCTGAGCACAGACCTCGAGGAGCAGAGAGCGAGAAGCACAAAGGAAGGCGAACGTCTGCCATGTTGCAGGGACCAGCTGGGGGCCAGCAAGAGCTGGATGGAGCTCTGTACCACAACCTTGTCCAACCATGTGGCTAAAGATGTTTGCAAACACACAGGGTCCCAAAGCATCTTCCCCAGGCATCACTGCTTAGGGTGTGTTTACCTAAAATGTGGCTACACACACACACACACACACACACACACACGTACATGGCGATGGAGTGGGATCCTAAAAAATTTATGGAGCGTTTCAGAAAGATGATGAAGCCCTCTCAGAAAAACAGCTGTCCCAGGTGTGAGGAAAACAGGTAAGTCTGTATTTGTCTCCAGAAACAAACATAGAGGAGACACTTGTATCATCACGCCTTCTGACAGGGTGCTGATTTAAAATGTTTCCCAGCTTTAATAAGGCATTGTTGACAAACACAACTTGTGTTTCAAATTTTTTTTAACATGACAAAACTCCTAGAAGATGCATTCTACAGAACTCGCATATAAATCCAGAGACAGCAGAAGTCAGGGCTTGCAACCCAGGAGAAAGGCAGGGAAACTCTGCAGGTGTCTGCAGAGGAGGACAGAGTGACCACTGGACACAGGGAGGTCCTGAAACAGGAGCTAATGTTCCCTGGTGCAAAAAGTTATACAGGAAATTGCAGAAGAAAGTTTGGGGAGAATTAGTAACAAATACAAAGAAAAATAAGGAGGAAAAAAATCACAAAGAAAAACTTTAAGTCCAGGAAAACAGAAAGAGAACAGAACATAGATCATCTGTGAATACAGACTGTTAACTGTAAATACTGATTTACTAACAGCTGTATTATCACTAAATTGAGAGGATTGAGGGGAGGCCAAGGGAATGGTATCAAAAGAAATTTAAATTGTTATATACAGTAATAGAAAGTCAATACATGATGTATAAAACTTTTTTTTTTTTAAGTAGGAGCAAATGCTAAGAGAAATGGCTGAGTTAAGAGCAACTGCTTTTGGCAGGTAGCACTGCAGGGCAGGAGAGTGACATAACAAAAGCCTTTTTCCGTTTCTTAGAATGCTTTTCTATGTTTCACTTCTAGAAAACTGAAGTTTTAAATTTGGAGATAATTGTAGATTCAAATGCAGTTCTAAGAAACAATGCAGGGAGTGCCATCAGCGAAAAGTGAAGAGTAGGAAACTCCAAGGAGTGCTCTTCCCACTTCCAAAAAGCAACAAAAAGCTGCTGACAGTGCCAACATTCATCTGGAAACTATCACAAATGTGTAGCAATCAGGAATGCTTAACTCCGAAAAACCGGCTGAGTTTTGTGAATGAACTTTGGGACATATTTTCCTCCAGGTATTTAACCTGCTGGCTGCTCCCAGATCAGTAGTCTTGAAAATAACTGCCCTCCCCATGGGTACCAAACCACAGGGAGCGCAATGGACCGCTGTCACAAGGAGCTTCCATTATTTATTTTGGCTGGTCTCATGACTGCACCATAGACACACTCAGAAGCGTAGCCTGCCTTGATCTGTCCTAAGCAGAGATGCACCTGAGGCTGAAGTGGCCCCAGGTGAGTCTGGAGAAGCCACAGGCCAGTGTATTGTGAGGTGGTAGGTAAGACTGAGACAAGCGGCAGAAGGAACAGCAAGCTTGGAGGGAAAGCTGGGGAAGCAGGTCATTCAGGGAATGACTGCCTTGCAGAGCTCTGGCATTTCCTAGGAAGAAAGAGAGCCTCCTGCCCAGGGCTGTGGCATGACCAGGGGCAACGCCCATGTCAGGTTAGAGCTTCCGCAAGAGCAGAAAGTGAGACCTCATGCATACAGTTGCATGGCTACCAGATTTCCCGTAGGGTGTTGAACAGGTTCTGGAATTATACTTGGACGGAGGTGATGTTGTACAACATTTGGAAGTATATAATTAGCAGTGACTAACGTGGGAAACGTTATCTCAATATAGAGGGAAACGTTATCACATAACGTCCTATGGATCCTTCGTCTGAGTCTCCTAATGTTAACATACTGCAGAATCGCGCTATAGTATCAACCAGGACGCAACGTCGATGGGCAGGCACAGAAAGTTCCCATCGTGCGGTCCTTTTATAGTCAGCCCCGATTCTCCTCTACCCTATCCCTTTTTACCATCTGCGGATCATTAGTGTTTTCCGTTTACATAATATGGTCAATCCTGGGATAACAATAAGCAATGTATTAACTAGTGTTAATTTCATACTTTAAAAAAAATTCTGTATCATTTCTATCCTTTTTTTAAAGTGCCGTGCAAGTGGAATATGTAACTATTTGGAGTTGGCTTTTTCCCCTCAGCGTAAGGTGGATAGGTTCATCCAAACTGTTACACGTACCAATAATTTGTTCTTTTATATTGCTGAGTAGCATTATGTGATTTAGACTCATCTTAGGTGGTTTAACCACTGACCCACTGAAATACACCTGGGTTGTTTCTAGTTTTTGGCTACCATGAATACAGCTGCCATGAATATTCATGCACAAGTTTTACTGTACTCAGTATATGTGTCATAAAGTTTCTTTATAATAAATGCCCATGACTGTAATTGCATGATGGTAGCTGCATATCTGATTTTTGGAGAAACTGCTGAGCTATTTTACTGAGGGCCTCTGCCATTTGACATTTCCCCCAGCACATGAAAATGATCTTGCTCCTCTGTACTCTCCTCTCTGGCGGTATTGCTGTTTTTTATTTTGGTCATCGTGACAGCTCACTGTGGCTCTCATCTGCACTTCACTCGTAAACCACCACACTGAGCATCTTTCCATGGGTTTATGCGCCATCGCGACATCCTGCTTTGCAAAATGTCTCTCTAGATTTTTGCTCATATTTAATTGGCTGTTTTAATGACTGAGTTTTGAGAGTTATTTATATATTCTAGCTACTTGTCCTTTGTCAGATATGAGGTTTACAAATGTTCCTTCTCAGTTTGTATTATTTCTTGTCCTCTTAATGGTGTCTTTTGCAGAGCCTGTGTTACTTCAAGTACTTGCCAAAAGAAAACTCAGTATCACATCCTTCTCAAGGTCCTGGTCTCTGATTGGCCCACTTTCCTTCTCTACCTTTCAGTCTCCTCTGCCTTCTTTTCAAATTGAGGGTATTTAGTTGTACTTAGTAAGAAGAACAGGAAATACTACATGTACTCCATTTACCTGGAGATGCAACTCTATTTTACTTAAAATTGTCCTTATTAAAAAATTAATCAGAAACAGGTAATAAATGTGACTAAAGACAGCCAGGCCAATACTGACAAGCTTACTGACAGGAAATTACTAAAATGATACTAAAAAGAACAAAGTTTAGAAACTGATAAACATAAAAATATCATAAACGTAGAAGAAAGGTAAATGCGAGCCAACATTTATAGTATTCGTATTCTAACATTAGAGAATAAAAGGACAATGAGTCAGAAAGAGTCCTGAAAGTTATGAGAGAAAAAACTTTCCGATACATTAAATTTAAATTTAGAAGTTCAAACATCAGAAAATGTCTCAAAATGAACTAGATAATATTCCTCATGTTCTAAATGTTTGTTTTTCCCACATTCATATGTTGAAATCCTAACCCTCAAGATGGGTTTTAGAGAGGGGATTTTGGGAGGTGACTGTCTCTCCTGACTGTGCTCCTCCCACCACGTGAGGGCACAGCAAGAAGGTGTGAGGAGGAAGATGGCTCTCACCCAACACCAGCGCAGCAGCGCCTAGGTCTTGATTCCCACTCTCTAGATCAGTGAGAAGTTCTGTTTCAATCCAAAAATGCGCATCTGAAATGAATACATGCTTCGCAGATGAAGAAATGCAAACAGCAAATAAATATAGGAAAAAATGTTCAACATTGTTGATCATGCAAGAGATGCAAATTAAAACAATGCTGAGATTCCATGTCATTTCATAAAGAATGGCTATCATCAAGAAATCAACCAATAACAAATGCCAGAGGGGCTGTGGGGAAAAAGGAACACTTCTCCACTTTTGGTGGGAGTGTAGACTGGTGCAACCACTGTGGAAGTCAGTGTGGAGATGCCTCAAAAAACTAGGATTGGAGGTTCCATTCAATCCAGCTACTCTCCTTCTGAGTATCTCCCAGAAGAATTAAAAACATCATACCATAGCGATATATGTGCACCCATGTTTATAGCAGCACAATTTGTAATAGCTAAATCTTAGAAACAACCAAAATGCCCATCAATCAAGGAATGGATAAAAAAAGATTTTTTTGTATAGAGTACTACTCAGTCATAAAGGATAAACTGGAGACTTTTATAGGTAAATGGATGCAACTGGAGACCATACTCATTAGTGAAATAAATTAGACTCACATGCGTAAACATCATATTGTCTCCTAGTGTGAGAATCTGAACAAGGAAATAAGGTCTAAAATGTACAATAGATAATGGGAAATGAGAAGAAGCTGCTCAAAAGCAAAGAGAAACTGACAGGGGAAAGCAGAAAGCAAGGAAGGGAAAAGGAAAAAATATATATGTACAAGATATTTAAGATAGTTACATAGATAGTTTCTCTTAGTTCATTGAAAGGAAAGGTTTGTGCCAATATTGTTTGGACATTACCTATATCCCATACTCTGAGTAACTACTTTGAAGGTAACAATACACAATACATTAATTATTGTTACTCTCCTATTATCTTGTTTTGAAATTTTTGTTTTTCTTAAAAAAATAAAGTTCTGTTGTCTGTAAGTTACCCAGACTAAGATGTTTTATTACAGTAACTTGGATGGACTAGAAAGAACAGTATTGCATCTCAAGAATTGAAACAAAGCAAAGCTAAATAAAAATGTCTAGGTATCTAGTTTGAAAAAGGAAATCAGGGGCTGGGGATTTAGCTCAGTGGCTTAAGTGCCTGCCTGGCAAGCGCAAGGTCGTGAGTTCGATCCCCGGTACAAAAAAAAAAAAAAAAAAAAAATTAAAAATGCCCCTCCCTAAGAAAAGATAAGAAAAGAAAAAGAAAAGAAAAATAGTTATACCACAGTGATGTCAGCTGATTATGTAGCTAAGGCAATAGGGCACATTTCTATGTAAATGAATGATTGAAGAGTTTTATATTTAGCCAGCTGTCTTCACATTTGAAAGTTATGGGCAGTAAGCAGCCTAGTCCTCAGGAGCTATGGCATCTGAAAGCTCTCAGGAAACAACTATCTTATACATGCAGTCAATCCAAAGAAAAATCAGAGAACTCAGGAATGAAGAAGCTCTGGTGTGAGGTTTGAAGGTGAGTCTAAATCCACTTACATATGGAAATCTCGCCAAGAAGCTGTGTGAGTTGTGATTGTAGAACCAATTCTCAGCCTTCACAATGTAGTCACCTAACTACTGACCCCAGGTGTGAGGGAGGGTGGGTCGGGAGAATATCTATGTTTGGACAGTTTTATCACTTACAGCATCACATTAAACACCCAACTAGCTCCTAAATTTCTGACCAAAAGGAACTGAAAGAGATAATAAATTTTATGGTCCTTTAAACCACTGTATTTTGGAGTCATTTTATATGCAACAGTAGATAATGAGTGCACGCAGAAACTCTTAGAGTCCTAACATCACTGGGTTTTATGTCTCCCAATCTCTGAGTCTGCATTTTATCAGAACATCATAAAGAAAGTGGTTTTTGGTTTGGAATAGTTATATTAAGTCATGTCTTTATTTTATACACTGTAATTTACATAAAGTATGTTGAAATGAAGGTTAACTCAGTATTCTGATCTTTAAAGGGGCCATCAGAAGTCAACATCATATTCACAGGGGAAGCTTTCACAACCGCAGTGTGCTTGTGTTTAAGTGGGGGGAAAGACAGAGAGACAGACAGATCATACATTCAAGATCATGGTTTCTAATACTGATTTTGCCACTCTGACTTGCATTTACCTCATCTAGGTTGTAATAAGCAATCTTCAGGCTAGAGATTCTCAACCTACTATGTCCTTTTTGACACAAATATTTTCTAATGCTCCTTTTATGATTTTGAGTAGAGTTTTATCAAGAGATGAAGAGAGGGGGAGAGGGAAGAAAGGGAAAGGGAATGGAAAAAATTGAAGAAAAAAATTGAAAAAAATGCAAGTGGGAAGTGGATTAGGAGTTAGAAGAAGCAGGGAGAGAGAGGATGTTAAATGAAAGAATTAAGATGTGTTGTGTACATCTATCAACTCTTCACAGTAAATGTAATGATTATGCACTGCAAACATGTGCTAAAAAAGAGTACAGCTTAGTTAGTATACATTATTCAAAACATACAATGTGTTGTTCCAACTCCAATGTACAGAAAAAAGGATAATTTATAATAATATATATTTCAAAAGGCATTGCAATACTCTTAGTACACAATAAAGAAGTTAGTGCTTGTATTTATATATAAAATTTAACACCACTGGATTCCATAGCTATAAATGCTGACTGATTCAGTTGTTGTATTGGCAGTAAAGTATTGACAATATAAATATCACTGTCATAAGAGAAGCGAATTTTTGAAATACTAAAGTTCAAACAAAACCAAATACAATATCCCTTTATTTTACTTAAATCTAATTCCTCGGGCTGGGGATTTAGCTCAGTGGCTTAAGCGCCTGCCTGGCAAGTGCAAGGTCATGAGTTCGATCCCCGGTACCAAAAAAAAAAAAATCTAATTCCTAGAAATTCAAATTTAATTAAAAATTTTGCAACTATATCTTGCAAATTATGTTAACAAAGGAGTGTCAGGAAAATACGTGAAAGATGTAAGTGTCTCATCTTGAGCACCTTTCAGATTATCTGTGCCTTTTGTTGTCTTTGTAATTTCTTAGACAGTACTTGTAATGTAGACTATTCTTGCCCATGGAAATTCAAATGGCTTTCAACAGAGAGTATATAATTAATTATGTCTCTGTGGATATTGGCTGACTTTGTATCTATCTTTGTACCTTTATTCCCTCACTTGTGACTGATGATTGCATGTTGTTTGAATTCTCCTTTGAACTAGTTACAACATCTTATTGATTCCTTCATCAATTAGTTTTTAAATAAAACATTTGTTTCATGTTCATTATTGTATGAGAGTGTAATGTCAATGACTAATTGAAGACATTAGAAGAAAAAAATTTCTTGATAAAAACTAAAATGGAAACACACCATGTTAAGATCCTTGGATATAGTGTAAGAAGTACTAGGAGGGAAACATAGAGCAATAAGTTTTATAACAGAAAAAAATAAACAACCAAAGAATGAACCTTAAGGACTCAGGAAACCAAGAACACACTGAGTCCAAAATTCATAGAGGGAAACAGATAATAGATTGGATCATAAATAAATTAAATTGAAACAAAAAATTCAAAACATAAAGAAACAACAATTAGCTATTTTGAAAAGATAAAATTGGAAAAACTTTAGCTGCAGTACCAAACAGAGAGAAGCCAAATAAATGAAGTCACAGATGAAAAAAGATTTACAAGTGATGCCACAGAAATACAAAGTCTTAAGTAGTTACTATGAACAATTATGGGCTAAAATATTGGAAAACCTAGAAGAAATAGGCATATTCCTGGGCAATGTAACACACCAAGGTTGGATAAAGATAAAATAGGCAGTTTAAACAGCTCAATAAGTACTGAGATCGAAACAGCAAAGTCTTTGGAATGGTTAATTTTCCTGTTGCTAAGACCAAATACGTGGCAGGCACTCCTCAGGTAAGGAGAACTTAATTTTGGCTCATGGCTTCAGAACTTTTAGTCTGCAGTTGGCTGACTCCCAGGTGTAGGCGTCATGGTGGAGCCATCAGGGTGGAAGAAAGCTGCTCATGTCATGGGGACTCAGAGGCAGTGCACAAGGGGAAAGTCCAGGAAGAAGGGGCTAAGGATGAACTATTGACCCCAAGCAGCCCGTGTCTTCCCGCTACATACACCCCTTGTCCTCATACTCTATTCACCTTCAAAGTAAACCATAGATGAGGCTAGTACCCTCGCCAGGAGTCTCCTAATCCAGTCAAGTTGACCATAACGATTAACCAGCGCACTTCCCATCCAAAGAAATCCAAGGTCTGGTGGCTTTATGGTTGAGTTCTATGAAACATTCAGAAAAGAGCTATTCTAATTCTTTCCAAAAATGGAAAAGGAAGGAACTCTATCAAATTCTTTTATGGTGGCCCTGAAGCAAGGCCAGCAGATTGCTGTAGCTGCTGGTTTCAAACAGGAGCCTAAAGAGAATTCTTTCTGTGGTCTGTTGGCCATTTCAGAACTTTGGAAATGGAATGGTCAATTCATCAGAAAGAAATAGCAGGTGAGTATGGCAGACTTTAGGGGGCCTGTAGGTGAGAGACCCTGGCGCATCCGGACCTGCACCGTGTGGTTGACTCGGGATGCCAGGAGAACAAGGAGCTCCTCCCCTCTCTGGGGGGTGGCAGGGAGTGTGGCTGACTTTTAGCAGCCTGAAGGAGAGAGACCCTGGCACATCAGGACCTGCATGGTGTGGTTGACTCTGGGTGCCGAGAGAACAAGGACCCCCCCCCCGGGGGGGCAGCTGAGAGTGTGGCAGACTTTTGGTGGCCTGCAGAAGAGAAACCCTGGCACATTGGGACCTGCACGGTGGGTGCCTGACTTGGGGTGCCAGGAAAACAAGGAGCTCCTCCCTTCTCTGGGGGCAGCTGAGAGTGTGGCCGACTTTCAGTGGCCCAAAGGAGAGAGACCCTGGTGCATTGGGACCTACACAGTGCAATTGACTCAGGGTGCTGGGAGAACAAGGAACTCCCCCCTTTCTGGGGGCGGCTGAGAGTGTGGCAGACTTTCGGCAGCCTGAAGGAGAGAGACCCTGGCCCATTGGGACTTACACAGTGCAGTTGACTCGGGATGCTAGGAGAACAAGGAACTCTTCCAATCTCTGGGGGGTGATTGTGATCCTGCCTGTGTGGGCTGAGAATCAGACATCTCATGTGTCCTGTTCCCCATCCCGTGTCCTCCTCCCTCTCCCTCCTGCCTAGCAAGTGGGAGACAGTGAACTACACATCTTTTGAAAAGATTGGCTATGTTGTTTAGTAGGAGCTCTCCATATGCAAAGATAAGGACAACCATTTGGAAGAAAACAAGAGACAATATGACAGATAGTGAAGATCTCTGGTTGTCTAGCTTTGAAATTTATGGTTTCTTATGTCCCATTCTGTTCTGTTTTGTTGTGTTTAATTTTACTCCTCTTTTAAAATAAAATAAAATTAACAAATTCTTTTATGAGCTACACATGATAAGGATGAGGATGCCCAAAGCAGACAAAGACAATAACAACAACAACAACACACCCTAAGGGACCAGTATTTCTTATGAACATTCATGCTAAAATTTTCAACTACATACAGTACTAGCAAATGGAAGTCAAGAGCACAAATACAGTGATCAAGGGGATTCATTTCAGAGGTGCAGGAATTATTTAATATTCACAAATCATTGAATGTGATACATCATGGCAATAAAAGGAAGAACAGAATCTATGATCCTCAGTAGATACAGAAAAAGTGGTGATAAGATTCCACATACTTTTGTGGTAGATCTACTCAGTATGTTAGCTATAGAAAGAACATACCTCAAAATGCTGAAAGCGCTATATGAAAAATTCACAGCCAGTATTATATTGAATGGGGTAGAGATGAAAGCATTTCCTTTAGGCTCTGGAGCAAGAAAAGGTTGTCCACTTTCACTATTCTTATTAAACATAGTGTTAGCAGTCTTAGCAAGAATAATTAGGCAAAAGAAATTAGGCAAAGGAAGAAAAAAAAAGAGCATCAAAATTGGGAGGGAGGAAGTCAAATACTCCATGTTTGCAGTTGATATATGTATAGAAAAATCTAAATATACCATCAAGAAGCTACTAGAACTGATATATGGATTTGGTAAAGTTTCAGCCCACAAAATCACCATAAGAATAATTCAGTAGCATTTTATGCACCAATAACGAGCTTTCTAAAAAAGAAATCAAGAAGGCAATTGTATTCACAATAGCTACAAAAAAATCAAAATATTTAGGAATAATTTTAACTGAAAAAGTGAAATAACCCTACAATAAAAATTATAAAACATTAATGGAAGAAATTACAGACAGGAAATTAAAAAGTTCATGGATCAGAATAATCAATAATGTTAAAATAATTGGACTACCCAAAGCAATCCACAGGTTTAATTCCCATGAAATTCAATGACATTCCCCATGAAAATACAAATGACATTCTTCATGGAAATAGAAAAAAAATCTTAAAATTCATATAGAACCATGAAAAACTTAGGATAGCTAAAGTAATCCTGAACAAAAACAAAAACAGTTAACAGTAACAAAACAAAAACAACAAATCCAGAAAGCATCACAAACCTGACTTTCAAATGTACTACAAATTTATAGTAGTAACCCAAACAGCATGGTGCTGGCATAAAAATTGGCACATTGAAAAATGGCACAAAACAGAGAACCCAGAAATGAATCCACATAATATAGCAAAGGCACCAAGAACATGCATTGGAGAAAGGACAATATATACATTTAATATAATGCACACACACACACACAAACCCAGATTCTAAACTAGATTTTATTTTTCACCATACATGAAATTGGCCCCAAATGGATCAAAGACCTAAAGGTAATACCTGAAATGATAAAATTCCTGTAAGAAAACAAGGAAAATACTTCAAGAAATTGATGTAGGCAAAGATTTTTGGATAGTACCCCAAAACACAAAATGGGGGGGGTCCAAATTATTCACTGGATAATGGATTAATATCCAGAAAATATATGGAACTAAAAAAACAACACTTCCCCAGTCCAGTTAAGAAATAGGTTAAAGACCTGAATAAGCATTTTCAAAAGAAGACATATAGTCAACCAGTACATTACAGTGTATCAAAAATGCTTAATATTTCTAATCATCAGGAAATGCAAATCAAAGCACAATGAGCTATCATCTTACCTCATTTAGAATAGCTGTTATCAAAGAGAAAAAATGCTGGCATAAATGCAGGAAAAAGAGAATTCCTATATATTGTTTGTGGGAATGTAAATTAGTATAGCCATTATGAAAAATAACACAGAGATTCCTAAAACAACTGAAAGTAGACATACACCGTGATCTCACTAAAGGCTATATTTCACTAAAGGCTATATTTCCAAAGGAAGTGAAATCGTTACATTAAGGAGCTATGGACACTCCTATATTTATTCCAGCATTATTCATAACAGTCCAAATCTGGAATTAAGTAAGGTGTCCGTCAGTGGATGAATGGATATCACTGAATACTATTTCACCATAAAAAAGAATGAAACCCTGGCATTTGCAGCAGTGTGGATAGGACTGGAGGTCATTCAGTGAAATAAGCAAGAAACAAATACTTGAACTTGTGCTTGAACTTGTTTATGAAAACTAAAAAGTGGATCTCAAAGATAGAGGAACTGGTAACGGTGGATGGGACAGAGTTAGATAGGGAACAATGAAACACCAGTGCATAGGAGGAACTAGTTTCATGGTCTGTAGCACAGTACAGTCACTATAGTTTAAAAAAAATCCATGATTTATTTTAAGCCTACCAGAAGAATATGAAGGTTCCCAGTGCAGTCATGACTGAGGAAATGGAAGTACTCGTTCTCCTGACTGGACCACCGCACTTTATATGCATGTATTGAATGACTATGGGACAAACCATAAAGATGTACAGACACTGTATCTCAAAAAAGAATATAAAAGTCTTGTTGGGAACAAAGGATTGTTGTGTAGCATTGTCCTGCACATTACTGTGTACTAGCAGTGCTCCCCATTATTGTAGCAGGGTTGGGGTGTAGGTCTCCTGCAGGGTGCTCCTGCAGGGTTGGGATATAGCTCCATAGTAGAGTGCTTGCCCCTTGCACACAAGGCCTTGGACTCCATCTCCACCCCTACCACTGCAGCACAGTGGTCTCCAATGCCCCCAGATCACAAGATACTGTATGGGAAAGTATCGCCTCCACTGAGCATTGCTGCTGAAAACATTGAACTTCATTGAACTATATCAGGAAATATCTATATTAAAAAAAAAACCAAAAACTCCCATCTATTCTAACTTTTTAATTTTCTAAATGTTCTCACTCTTTTTTGTTCTGGGAAAGGAAGGGATACCTATAAAGAGCCACCCTTTCTGGCGTGATTTCGACACAACTTGCTGTTGACGTTTGCTCATGACTCCCGGGAGACTTGCTGCTAGCTCTTGTGTTTTCTGTCTCTTCAAGCCCACTTCTATAGACACTTCTCATTAATAAGCAGTCTCTCTGCTGTTACTATCTGAATAAAATTTTTTCTTTCCTCAATTGTCTGGTACTTTTTGTTTTGCTCTGAGCTCTACCTCCCCCACATTACATGCATATATATATATATATATATATATATATATATATATATATTTCTTTTTTTGATTAACACTTAAAAAATCACAACGTGTTTGCAGCAGACCATATAATGTTTCTAATCCTTGTGAGGCACAACACATCTTAACTCCTTTTTAAATCCCCTTTCCCTCCTGCTTCCCCTATCCCTCCATTTCTTGATTCCTTTATCATTTGAGAAAGATATATCTTTCTCCTTCCTATGACCTTTTATTTTGCTCTTTCATTGTACTTTGGGTTTCTTGTAGACGAGAAACCGTGTGATATTTAAACTTGTGTGTCTGAGCTATTCCACTTACCATGGTGCATTCCTCATGCATTATCTAAATCGACTGGGACACACAGGTGGCTTAGGGAGGAATAAAAGGGAAAGCTGTCTCATTGGCTCATGATGTCCACTTGGAAAACGAGAACTGTCCCACCTACTGTAGGAACACAGTGAAGATCAAAGCCAACCATGAAATAGGCAAGCAAAACTCAGCCTTTGTAGTTATTTGTATTTTGAAGAAACTCAAACTGTGATAATTTTTTGAAAATCAAACTAATCTATGTTGGAGATACGAGTCTGGCTTCTAGAGTCTTTTCAGAGAATTGCCCTAAGCAATTTTGACTGTGAACTGCAAAGATCAAAATAAGAGCCACTTTTAAGATAATGCAAACAACTTACACAAGTTTTGAAGATTGTTTACTTCATAAAAGATTTTCATCAGAGTATCAGAAAAACACTGAAGTTATGTTCAATGAGGGTTTTCTTAAATGTAGCAAATATTCAATAGTTTAGATGAACCGAAAGTTGATTTAAAAGTTGAAGATGCATTTTACAGGATGTTTGGAATGCTTTTCTTTACAGGTTTTTTCTCTTGCAGTAAATGAAAGAAATGCAGTATGGGTAGGCATTCTAGAAGATAATGCATTTCCTTCGGGAAGATAGGAAGTTATAAAATCATAAATGACTCCAATCTACAGTGGAATATCTCTCTTCCTTTGCTTAGAAGTTCTGTGCCAGGAATATATGTTCCTGGAGAGCAGAGCCCTGATTATTTAATAACATTTTGCAGAGAATACTTAGCAATAAGAATTTAGGTTAGTCTGTGAATGAAATCTTATAGTTAGGAGTCCCCCAGTACTGGTACTGCTTGCTTGGTGAGTACCAAGTTCCTGGAGCAGGCAGAAAAGAGGTGTAACAAAACAGCCAAGAGTCTGGCCATGTCCCAGACACACCTGGAATACAGTGCTTTCTGGTCAGATTGTACCTCTGATGTCCTGGAAAAGTTAATCGAGTTTAATTCATGTCAGAAAAACTGAAAAAATTTGAGATGAGTTTAAAAGAATATTGAGTATCTTTTCAACAGAATGCTGAACATCACGGAGAGGCCTCTGGGGGTTATCCAACTTTGGAGGATGCCACACTTCATTTTCTCTGCTTGGAATATTTTATAACCAGAAGCTGTAGAGAATGAATTATGGACTAATTCCATTCTATAAAGATGAATTGAATTTTATCTGTTGAAGATATTTTACTGCCCAGGGGATTCTGACCAGCTTTGCACATTTGCATTAGCATTCCTGATTGTCTATCTTGAGACTTGACAAACTTTTTGGAAAAGGGTAAATAGTAAATAATTTAAGCTGTATTGGCCATATAATATAATATCTTTTGCCACTACTCAAGTTTGCTGTTGTACCTTTATAGGAGTCATAGACTATATGTAAATGGACAGAACTACATTCAGTGAAACTTTACTTATGGGCACTAAAATTGAATTAAATATAATTTTTACATGTCAGAAAATATAATCTTTTGATCTTTTCCAATCATGTGGAAATATAAAAAAAAATTCCTAACTTGTAGGCTGTACAAACACAGGTGGTAGTCTGGGTTGGGCTAACAGGGCATTAGTTCATCAACTGCTTGGCTTATATTTAGTCTACTGTTTGGATTCTCTTCTGAACTAGTGATAGCTCCTTACCGAATTTTTTATTAACTAATGAGGTAAATGAAATCTTCAACATGCATTCATTTTATGTTGGGATGAGTCATGATTTTACTCCTTTAAAATTTATTCTTTGGGCTGGAGATGTATAGCTCAGAGGTATAGTGCTTGCCTAGCTTGCAAAATATCCTAAATTTGATCCCCAGTCTTGCAAAAAATAAACAAACATACAAATAAAAAAAAAGCCATAAAGCTCTTCTCTAGCTTTGGCCAAAGGCAACTACTGAAGTTCGGTTGAGGTGTGAGTGGACCATGAGTTAAAGGGCTGAAAACTGGCGCTTTGAGGAATGTGCAGGATTTCATCGTATCTGCACCCTCCTGCAAAGGGACTGAAGCCCACCAGGAGGAGAGGACTGCACATTTGAAAAGCTTTCCACGTGATTTAAGATGTGGTCAGCATTGAGAGCCAGTGAGGTTGAGGGGACCATATTTATTTATTTATTTATTTATTTAATTTTATTTAAAGAGAAAAAAAAGCAATACAGAAAAACGGGTAGAAACAATACAAAACCTCAACAAAAACCCATAAATCACTAGTTGACAAACCACATACTGTCCTCCCAGAAATAGCTGTTCATGTTACAAAATTAAGGCATACAAAGTGAACACA
>PVJX010004312.1:78279-96472 GCA_004027295.1 Dolichotis patagonum
AATAGTTGTTCTTCTACTAGGTACAGCAAAATCAAAGAAATACACATTATAGAACACATCAACACAGAGTATTGAATAGAGCAACACCGTTAATCAGGACAAAGCAAAACGGCAATAAAAATATCTGCCTTCAGAGATAGTAGAAGGAAACTCCCCCGACTTGCTGTACCAAATATGGTCACCTGCTAAGAGATACCCATATCTCTGGATCCCAATTGTTAACTGGGGGCGGGGGTGTGTGTGTGTGTGTGTTATGTTTGGTTCTAAGCCCGCACCCCGGTAGGCAGCAGGCTGCTTACTGGTTGGCTCGGCCCCCTAAGTTCCAGCATGGCGCGGATCTCAGGAGACGCTCTTGCTTCTGGTTTCCCCGCCCTGGGGTGGCCGCAGCTCCCCAGACCACAGTCACTTTCCAGGGCGGCAGGGGACAATATTTAAAAACACTTGGAGCATCACTAAATTGTTATTTTAGTACATAAAACATGCAGCAGGGGAGCGTGGATGTAAGTGAACAATACAGCAATTGCCTACCAAGTGTGAGGCTTTGGATTGAATTCTCAGCACTATAAACAAAATAATAAATAATAGAACTTCTGTGATATTATTAATAATGTGTGATATTCTTTTTTGTATAAGGCATAATTAAAAGATCCAATTATATGAGAGAAGGTTATTAATTAATTTATGTTTCTTTACAGTTTTTCTAATTGGTTGGAACTTCACAATTTAAGATAGCTGCTAAAAAACTAAATATACATTTTATTTATTTAAACTTCCCTTCATTTCATAAAGATTTTGATGGCAAATTAAAGACCTGACATCATGAACAGTGACATGTGAAGGGTTATGATTTTTCACTTCTTCAGAGTGTTCTTGGTTTTATGAAAAGAAAAGTTTGGAGAATTTTTTTTTAACTTCTTAAGTAGAGGGTCTATATTCTCCAAATCTCGAAGCTTTGAGTGACTTCTTGGTATATACTTTAAATGTAATGGCTTATCTACAAATATCAATTTTATGCTTTGCATGGGAATAAAGTTGTATAACTTGCAGAATGTTTTCTTATATTTCTTACTATGGACTTCAAAGGTTTAATACATATTATAAAATATGTTTATATTACATAAAAATTTGTAATTTATTTCCCATACCAAACCAAAAGCTTCCCCATTATTTAATTCAATATTAGTTTTGCAAATACTCAATAAATACAAGCTTTCTTGGCTTTTTGGTTCCACTTTTCTGCCTTTGTTTCAGGTACTCTGTGTGTGGCCCCAGCTCTCCACATTTACATGCCCTCCAGCTTTGCTGTGCCTCAGTCTTCACCTGAGATTATTAATCTCAATCTTCATCTGAGATTATTTCTCTATCTTTCCTTTTAATAAGCCCCAGTATACTTTCATTGCTGATATATTTTGCTATTGCTTTTTTTATATGCTTGTTTTCTGCTTCTCTTAAGTCTATTAACATTCCTCTGAGAAAGGCAAGGTAGGCGTTGTTACATCATATACAGTTGAAACATCTGAGGTGCAGAAAGATGAAAAGTTCTATTCAAAATTAACCTATGAGAGATCAGTCATAAAGTTCAGCTTTCTTAATATATCTTTTTTATTTTCACAAAAATGCAGACGCTTTCTTTGTCTCCTTTGCCCAGTATCAGCTTGCTTGGGGGGCCCAAAAGAGATTTTCTTGAGTGAGGTCTCAAGGTTAAAGAACACATGTGTGCAAGACATCAGCACAACAGCAGGCAGCATGGAGGAGAGCAGAGCCCAAGAGTGCAAGAGTACACGAGCAGCCTGCATCTTTATTGTGTAATTCTCATACAGGTTGTTACCTCATGTTTACATTCTTACGTAGTACTGTAACCAGTGCATGCATGTTTTACTGTGCTAAGTCATAGCCACATAATTGTATTCCACTGTACTAGACAAGTGAGGTCACATCCTCAGGTGTCCTTAGACGCCCTTGAGCTTTGAAGCTTTGAGTGGTTCCCCACACCCATATCTTCATTCGTTCATTCAACAAAATTATTGACTGTCTGTAACCTGCCACATACTAACAAGGCACAGCACTGGGGCAACAGCAATGAACAACAGAAATACATTTCCTTCTTTATGTAGCTTACAGCAGCTGAAAATATTGCAATAAATCCAGTTAACTGAGCACTTTCTGTGTTGCTCATCATACCCTGAAGTCACAAGCAATTTAGGTGGTGTTTGCATCTGTATGGTGCAGATAGAAAGCTGAAGCACAGGAAGATTTAAAAACTCTTGATGTAGTATCAGTGGATGAGGTCCGTAAAAAGTCTGGCACTGGGATAATATACGCGTGGCCTCAGAGAATAACCCACAGGTTATGAGGTGCTAGAACTAATATATGCTGTGGAGTTGGAGGCAAAGGCGTGGAGTGGGCACTTCGGTGAGTGGAGCTGCTGAGCAAAGGAATAAATGCTACTTACAGCACACAACAGTGAGCCTGCCAGCCAGGGGAACATGGTCTTACTAACCAATCATCGAGAACAAAAAGCCAACCTTTTACCTTTTAATAATGGATCTGTAAACTTCTTCATTCCTGTTTTCCAGTTGGTTTAACTATTTTCAAGTGGTGGGAGGGGCAGGTTTATCAAGGGACTTCCTCCCCTCCCTGTTTTGACTAAGGAGAGTTTGACAGCTGCACTATGGGTAATTGCCATGCACAGTCCAGAAGGTAGCTTTTTAAATGAAGATGCAGATTGGAGATATTTCAAGTTAGGGAAAATTACCTCAGGTGCATTTTAACACTAGTGAGCCTGGCAGTTTAGCAAAAGCCTAGTTCAAATTCTTCATAAAATTTCACAAAAAGGAGTAATTGTGTTTATCAGCAATAACTTTTCTCAGCAGAGTGGCTCACCCTGTTAGACCACAGTTTTGATGAGTCTGGTGCTGAAATTAATGAGGCAAAGGGAGAATTTTAGAAACAGAAGAGTGAACAGCACTTGGGGGAACTAAAAGGAGATGAAATCAAGTAAGAGAGTTAGGAATCAGATTCCATACTCTACAGGAGGCTTAGCAGTTTACGTTCCTATCTGAAGAGTTCTCACCCACGGTGCCAGCATGCTTCAAGAAAGACACAGATACACTTGTAAAATGGCCAATAATTAAAAAGCTGTGGCACACAATATGCACATTTGAAGGAGAAATTGGATTCATGAACACTAACAAGAGGATGAAATATATTAGCTCTGTATAAAAAGAAAACCGATCCTGTTTTAATATAGACTGCATTTTGTGAAACCTTTTTCTAGAAAAATTTAAACTTCAATATCAAGTGCATCATGGAGAGAAAGACATAGACACAGAAGTGGAAGGGAGCAGGACTCACATAACACACAGAAAAGAGTCCGTGTGACATGGGCAATGGCAGGGTGTGTGGGGAGCTAGGGCAGCCATGGGCCTGCTTGTTTCCTGTTTTGGGCATGTGCATTGGGCTCACTAAAACTGGGAGTGTGGGAGGAGAACCTATGCTCTGTAAAATGGAGCAAAGAACAGCTATCTGCTGCATCTTACGGGATGGTTTAGGATCAAGAGAGGCACCAGGAAGGCTTAACAACGTTAAAGCCCCAATGTGAGTTATTATTGTGAGGCAGTGATTCACCTGGCTGCCCATTCCCCACATCAGAGGTCCCAGTGAAGTGGCTAGAAATGCAAATTTGCTCCACCACAGACCTGCAGAATCTCAGTGATTAATGTTTTAAGAAGCGCTCCAGAAGGCTGATTCGTGGAAAAGTTTGAGATCAGTAGTAGAGGAACAGCTTTACAATTTGTCATGGGAAAATTTCATGACTGAAGCACCATTTATACTAGGGGTGGTTCTAACGCTGGTCTGCCCCTAATACAAATGAGAGGGTTTTCTTCTTCTGAGGCTCTTAGGTCTTGCTCCTGCCACAGCTACCTTTTGATTTTGCTGGTAAAGACTGGGGTCAATGAGAGACATATAAATATTTATATTCAATACCAAAGTGTAGTAAGCCCACAAGAGAAAAATTGCTCTAGAACTAATTAATTAAAGGCAAAAAGTTTTCAACTTTAGGCAGAAGCTTTGTATTTTGAAGAGTAAGAAATCATAATGCGATCACATTGAAGTTCCTTTAAAAGCGTTCTCCCATTTGATATTTAAAATGCTTTTTATATCAATGAGTGTCATTTCAGAAAAACAAATCACATTTTCTGCTAAAGAATTTGTTGAAAAGCAAATATATGTTAAAAAGCACGTTTGAATTTCTAGGTTGTTGTCGATCCAAGCTGGTTAACACCTTTCTTTACTTAAATTTTAGTGGAATATAAAATTCCCAATAAAAAGAGAATTGTATGAGAACTTTTAATAGCTTTTCAAAGTTACAGAACATATTTGTATTTTGGCTTCTTGAAATAATTACTTCCTGTCTCGAAGCATTATGTAACTTAGTTCTGTAAATATATAAAAATAAATATACATAAAAGCTGAGGTGCACCCTGATCTTGTAAATACATATTTTGAAGATATTATGTAGTGTCACATTTTAGCTAGAGGAAATCTGTTATGGGTTATTTCTAGATGTGTCCCCAGAGTCTCATGCATTCATAGGTGACACTTTTGGGAAGTGACTGGATCATGGGTGTGAGATACAGGATTTGTTCACTGATGGGTTTACGGCTGGATGTGACATTGGGAGGTGAAGTCTGATAGGAAGACACTGGTCACTGTGGGTGTGGCCCGGAGCAGTACAGCTCCCTTCTCTGCCTGTCATTCCTTTCTGCTTCCCACTGTCCTGCCACGAGTAAGTCTTCTCTGCCATGTCCCTTGGCCACGCCAGTGTGCCTTGGAGCCAGCTGAGTATAGACTCAAACCCTATGAACTGTGAGCTTCTTTAATTCACTGGTTTTGGGTATTTTGTCCCAGTGACATAGTAAATAAGACAGGATCATTATGTGTAAATTAGGGAAGAAAGCAAGAGTCTGGTCCTAAGCTTTTATGTTTGAAAGATAGTTTAGAAACATGAGCTTTTTAGGGGGATAGCTTAATAGTTCCAATTGTAGCTATTTAAAATTCTGATTTCTAAGCATTTTTCATCTTCAAGTGATCTAAAGAAGGTATGTGAATCGCTCTGAGTGTCTTACACCTGCCTGATTAATTTCGTGCCCTTGGTATTGTTAATTGTACTTAACATACAGTATTTCATCTACTTTTATTTTACAGACGATTTTGAAGGATTTACAAGATTATATTCAGGAAATAAACTATGTTTGAAGAAATTAAAGGCTGATTATTATGTATTAACATTGTCATAAAACATTCAACTTCGTAGGGCATATTGTAGGGTAGGAGGGTATATTATAGGGAGAGAATTTATGGCATTCTGCAAAGACTGAATGCATAGGGAATGCGAACACCACCAAGAACGTCCAAATGATTCAGGCTGCATTTTATTATTTACTAGTGAATACAGAAGATACATTCAAACATCTCTCTTCCTCTGCAGTGCAGAATGCCTTAATGATGACTACCTTTCTGAGTGAATCGCCTCTACCTATGTTCAACATTTCATCAGTGGTTTTGAAGATAAAATACTGCACAGAGGAGATTCACACTTTGCATCTATGCATCAACCATACATAGCACTTTATAGTTTCCACTAGCACCCAGGAAAGACTGGGGAACATCCCCCTGTGTGAGACCCTAAACATCATCACTGACATTCATGTCCATCTGCTTCCATTGCTCATCCCTCTGCTCGTTTAAACATTTGTTCATTCATGCATTTGTGCTTCTGGAGAATGTCTCTGGGATAGAGGAAAACAAGAAAATGGGTAAGAGTCGGTGTAAAACGAGTGAAACTGCTTCAATTCAAAGCCAGAAAAAATGGGTGACTACATCAAGAAGCTGTTGGCACTACATGAGAACTACTCCAAGTGACTGGGCTGCTTATTACTTTATTGAAACTGATAGATTTGGGTGAACAAGAAGATATTTCTGTCAGCACATAAGCCATTCTTTAGCTACTTTAGATTATGTAATATCTAGGGAGAAATTTTCTGCTTTTCGTTAAGTTCAAATAATAAGGGGATGGTTTTGAAATATAACGACCTTGTGTTTTGACCACTACCACTCTGGAAATGAAGTGCTTGATGAGAGTACAAGCATTCTCAGCCAATGCGGTCTGAGCAGTGTGCAGTGAAGTTACTGGAAGGACCATACTGCTATGTGAACATGGGACACCGGCTTGGGCGGATCTGGTTCTGGGACTGGTTTCCCTCCTGCATTTCCTTTCCCTTTCCTTGCTCTGTTCTGTTTTGGGTGGAGGGATGGGAAACAGACTCTGTTCACCATTCAAAGGGTTCTGTACGGTCAGGTTTCTGGCTAGGTTTGGACGGTGTGACACCTTATCTCACTTTGCCCCTTTGTGTGTCCAGTGGTCACTTGCCTATGACTGCAGCTCCTGCTTGGGAGGGTCCTGGGCTCTTGGCTTCCTGTGGGTCACTTGGTTCCTGAACACTGGTGACACCCCTTCTTCTTGTTGACTCTAGCCCGTGGGAGGTAGAAGTGTCCTGCTCTTTTTAATCCCCCCCGGGGTCCTCTCTTCCTGTGTTGGTTTCTTCACTCCTGCATGTGAGTATTACATTTCTTCCTCATAGGAGTCCCTTACTTGAGAATGGCAGTTTAAAGTTGTTATCTGACCGCTTTTAGCTTAGAAAATGCCAACTGGATGCTTGCAGCTTCTCTGGTTAGCTTTTGGTGGATATGGATTAACTGAGGAAGAACCTAACTCGCCAGAAAGACTTTAAAATGCTGCCCTAGGCACAGGAGATGTGGCAGGCATGGAGATCAGGAGCCAGGACACAAAGCCAGGGCTGGAGGAGGCAGAAACCCCTGCCAACCCAGGAGGTGCCAAGGCCCCCAGTGTTTTACAGGTGGGATCAAATCAGACTGCAACCTTAGTCGGATTGAGTCGCTAGGGAAGAGAGAATGGAGAGTGGTTTCAGAAATGCACTGAAAGGTGTTCATATTTCAGTGAATATATGAAAAAATTGATGTATTTTCATCTAAATGCTTTTGTGGTTTATAGCAAATGCTTTTGTTATCCTTATAAATACACCTGTCAGTCTGTGACATCTGGACCAGTCCAACCCGCTAGCACCAGGCTCCAATCAGAGAAGGCAGGTTTGGGGGTGGTGATTTAGCTCCCCCTGCGCTGAGCCATCCTGGATCCTGAGGCAAGATGTGAAATGTGTGCTGCTGTGAACACGTATTAAAATACCCTCCTGTGTTTTGAACCCACAGGAAAAAGTTAATGAATGCTCCAAAGTGAAAAAGTACTTTTGAAACCCCATGTTGCTCAATCTGTTTGCACTTGTGTCATTCTGTATCATCCCAATGAAGGGCCTTGCAGGCCAAAACTGAGGCAGCTGGGATGGCTGCTTGGGTGAGCAGGCCTGCGGGAGTGTGCAGTGCATGAACCTGTCTTTCCTTAAGCTTTGGAGATTTTTTTCATCATGAATTATTTGTACCGACTTCCATTATTTGAAATATTGCCTGTTAATATTATCTTACCCACTGAAATTCTGGCTGCCACTTGACCTTTGCACCCCAGGTTAATGTTCTGCACCCAACAGCTTCACCTTGCCCAACTTGGGGGCTTATGTTACAGATTCCTGAGAGGAATGTTGAGAGGAGGAGAAAAGGAGAAGCAAGAAAAAGGATCAAGCAGACTCCTGAAGGAATTCATGATAGGAAGATACTAAGGAGCTGAAAAAAGTCCCCACTGTGGACAAAAGCCTTCATAATTATCACTATGGCAGGGAAAGCCATGGTCCATCAAATTCAGGGCCCAGGTGATGAAGTCTCTGAAGACTCTGGATTAGATGGGAACCCCTGTAAAGATAGTGTATGAGATACCACATGAACTTGCAGAGAAAGTTCAAAATCAGGAAAATGGTCTCAGAGTAGAGGTGAATGGCCTATGCTATAGCTTGTCCTTATTAAGAAGAGACAGTATCAGTCACAAAGGCTGAGGGGCATCACTGCTGTAAAATGCGTGAGATGTCAAAGTGGATATTGCCCAGCCCGTGCCACAAGGAGGAAACAGAAAACATCAGATGTGAATGGAACAAGAGACGAAATGAGAAATATATTATTTTATGTGTGAAAATCACAAACTTAAAAAAAATAAAGAACAAACCAACAAAACTTTGGATGATTCTAATGGAGCAAGAAGGTTTCATACTTTTCATATATAATAAAGCAATGGATCAAGTTGTTCCAGAAATGAGACTATTAATATGTATGAGGTGCAATAAAAATATAATGAATGTTTAAATAAAAATTTGCAAAACTGTGTTATAGTAAAAGACAAATTGGCACTAATTCCTCTCAAAAGACTTTCCTTTACCTTGATACTCTTGCCACTTTCTGAAGCAGTTCTGGAATTCGTCTTTTGTGAGGGTCTTTTCATGGCTGCTTTTGATGACCTTAACGGACTTAAAACATTTATTGCAATTTCTTTCAAATAATTTACCTACTTTATTGGATCTGGCACTGTATGACCTCTGGCTCTTCACTGAAATGACCATGAAACATTAACATTTTGAGCTAATTCAGGACACTAAGGCAGGCATGACAATGCAACTAAAGACTCTCAGGAAAGAGGACTTTCAGCACTGCTTCAGAAGGTGCCAAGAATTGTGGGCTAAGTATGTCTGAAGCAAGGGGGAGGATTTTGAGGGAGATTAATAGCAATGTCTCTTAGTGCAACACAGTAAAACAAAGGTTAAGCATTTTTTGATCAGGAAAGTTTTCTCAAAATCCTTTTCTCTGTTATTTTCAGTTAGGAATTGAGGGCACTAACAAATGAGCCATGTGAGGCAGTAGGTGCCATTTCCCATAACGGCCTGGCAGTAAAGGCCTGGGGATTGCAGGATTTGTTTCCTGCTTTTCTTTAGCTCTAAGCCCCTCTTTGCCAAGCGAGGCAGAAACTTCACTGGGAAAATATTCACCTAGCATGGAACACAGCCGAGCCCTCAGCAAGGGTCCACCTCTCTTCCTCTGCCATACCCAAGGAAGACTGGGGTCAGTCTTTGGTCTTCAATCCAGTACTGTAGTCTTGTGACTTAAACGCTCTCACTCTTTTTCCCATGGGAAACCATGGGATGCTCAAAATACGGAGCATCTTAGAAAAAGGCAGGAATGGCCAGCACAGCTCCTAGGAAGGTCCTCAAATCCCAAGTGCACAGTGCAGGAGGAGTTTGGTTCTCTCTTAGCTGAAAACCAGAGGAGACTGCGTCCTTTAATTCATTCTGCTGTTCTCCTTTCCCAGAGGTCGTAAGTACTCTTCCTCCTCCAGGTCCTGGAAGAGTGTTATGCTTCACGTTTATTCTCCTGGGGCAGCACTGAAGTGGCAGCCCAGCCCCCTTTCCAGGAGGCCCTGGTGTCTGGCCGGCCGTCACCTTTCCATTCACTTTGGAGATCTTGCTCAGTGACGCTCACTGTGGCTTTGCTTCCAGAGTGTTATTCCACCTCTCCTCTGCTGCCCTCTGCATTCAAGGACTCTAAGAAATATTTCCTGCAGTTCAGTTTTATTCTGTCTTACTCTCAGTCCTCCTCTCCTGTATCCTGTTCCCAAAGCTATAACATTTGTTGCAGGGTTTCTTGAATATAGTAAAGCATCAAGTACAACCAGCTCTATTGAAATTTAACAACTGCTATGGTTTGTGTCTAGATGTCCTCCAAAGCCTAATGTGGTCATAGGTTAAGCTTTTTAGAGGTGCCTGGATCTAAAGAGTGTGACGCTGGAATTAAGCGTGATGTTGGGATCAACAGTGCATGATTACTAATTTAGTTCACTGAAGTTTGGCATAGTTCTGGGTGGGTAATGGGAAGGTCTGCCCAGGTTGTGAGTGCTACCTGCCATGATGGTGGATAGTTTGGATAGAAAGAGGGCTGCTTGCTGCTTTTGCTGCCTTCTGTCTACCAAGAACTATTTCACCTGTGTGATGCTTTTCGACCATGCCACTTGGCCTATGATCCAGGCAATTATGGGCTGAAACCTCTACAAACTGTGAGTTAAATAAACCTTTCCTCCCTTAAATTTGAGTGTCGAGTATTTTGTCTCAGCATGAAAAATGTAAGACAACATCTATAATGTACTTGTGAGGAGTTGTATATAATTTGCTGAGTACTCTTGAGATATTCTGTTTTTCCAAATCAAGGAAATTTACTGAAACATTATTTAAGAATGTCACAAATAAACAATCTGTTCAAAATATTGCTAGCATTCATGTAAAAACCCCAAATCTATGAAAAACTGCCATCCTGTGGAAGGAAGATTGATTTGAGAACCTGAAGACATAAATTTTTTAAATCTCCTAACATCTGCAGATCTTGTGCTCCTACCACACTTACAAAAGGTAGCTCTATAAAGAGATGAAATGTTAATTAGCTCCTGGGAGCCAACAGTTTATTATATATGTGTGTATTAAAAAGTCATGCTGTATGCTTTAAATACATGTGAATTTTTATCAGGAAACCTAAAGAAAAATAAATATAAATACTTGCTTATTCAAAACAAACTTACAAATAAAAATGTATGCCTATATTTACCTCTTTTCAAATGTTTTCATTTGTTCTCTTAGAGCACTGGGCAGGACAGAGTTTGGCAAGTTTTAGAAATGCAGACTTTGGTTTGATATTTAGCAAGTATTTCAATAAAATCTTGTGAATTAGGACTTTCTTTAACATTTCAGATAGCATAAAGCTCATCCACAGGCTTTGGCAAGGATTTTGCTTAGCCTGGCAGAGGACTTGCCAGCTAGTCATGGGGAGCTGTTACTTTTCTCTCATTCATTGCCAAGCAAGAAAAACTGAAGTAGGAGAAACTGAAAATCCAAACATGTTGACAGCTCTCTGAGTCTAATACGATCTACTTGAAGAAAAAGTCTCATTCATCTGACACTGATGGCTTTAAAGTCAGGTGGAGGCTGTGAGATGTGTTACTTTCTCAGAAGTTACTGCAGCTGTCCGCGTAGCCTCCTTACCTGCAAACAGACTGTAGCATACAGCTTACTATCTACTGACACTTATCAAAATGCTATGCCACCTTATTAAAACTTTAAAAAGAAAGGAAACTATTTATGAGAGTTCCTGTCCATTTATAAACCCTCTGGTTATTTCTACCTTAGTACTCCCAGTGTGCTACTTCTCCTCAATGTAAGAGCTGTTTCTTTGATTAAAATGCTCTCATACTTTAGAGCTGTACAATGCATTTCACCAGAGGGCAGAAGGAAAGAGTCCTTCTGATGGTCTCACAGAGCCTGGTTTAACCTTCTGGTCTCAAACTATTTGCACCATCAGAACCTTCCACTCCCTGTAAAAATGGACAAAGAGGGCAGGAAGAGAGTTAGGTGCCCATTCTAAGTCTCATGTTGGTTTATGTCACTCAAGATAAGGGGACCCAAGACAGAATCTTTGTAGCTATGATCACACTGTGTCACAGTCCCTGGAGATGTGAGACACGGGGATTGAAGATCTGATGGTAGGGTTAGATGTCACCTTGACCACCCACCCTGTGCCACCCCTGTGCCTCTCTCTTTCCAGCTTTCCTCCAGCCAATTCTCTGTTTGCACTCCATTGCTGAGTGCACATTTCCTGCCCTCCATTCTGCTATGGACTCTTTTCAATTCCACAAATACCGACTACCTTTTATGACCAAAGGGCCTGCTGCCAGCTAAACCCACTTTCTCTTCAAACTAGACTGCCTGTTCTAGTCCTGGCTTTCCATCTGGTATGCAGACCTAATACATAAGCCACCTCCTGTTCCCATGTTGAGCTCATTCAAGGTGTCGATGATGATTAATTCTGTGTGTCATCTTGGCTAGGCCACAGTAACCAGGTATTTGAACAAACATTATTCTAGATGTTTTTGTGAAAGTCGTTTTCCGATGAGATTAACAGTGGACTTTGAGCAAGGCCACTCACCCTCTGTCATGTTGGTGAGCCTCACCTGATGGGGGGACGGTGTCCACAGAGAAAAGCTGGATCTCCCTGGAGGAAGAGGGAGCCCTGCCAGTAGATAACTCTGGGACTGCAACTCACCCTTGTGTCTTCAGCCTGCCAAGTGTCCTGTAGAGTTTGAATTTGCCACTTGTCTCAGTCACATGAGCCAAGCATTTAAAGTAAATCCCTATTGTTCATTGTGTTCCATCAAGTTTTCAACTCCAGGGTGGTAAGGAATTTGTTGTCTTGGGTACAGCATAGGTGACCACTGGGTGTTCAGTCTCATGGCGATTTGACTCTTTGACCCACCTTCTTCCTCTATCCAGCACTATCCAAAGCAAACCTTGAGTTATTTAACTTTTAAAATAATTTGTCTTATATCTTTTCTTTCTTCTCTTCTTCTTCCACCCTCGCTGTGCCTCCAAAAGTTCACAACAAAGACAGAATAAGATCTCCCACAGCCCTGCTTTTAACTCATCACGCCGCAGTCACGTTAACTTTCCTAACACTCATGTTCATTGCCTCCTTTATTTTCTGAAAAATCAGGATGATCTCCTTTTCCTGACTTCAAAGAACTGCTTGATATCTATCTATGTGTCCATCTATCTATGCATCCATCTATCTATGCATCCTCTTATTTCTCTGCACTCTTTCCCAAAAACTTACCCCCTCTTTGGGCCTTTGCTTATGAAATTTGCCCCCCACTTTGAGTGTCCTCTCCCCGCTCTTCAGCCAATCACTTCTCCTGGTGGCCCACTGCAAGCTCACTGTGCTTCTTTGATACCTCTGCTTTGCACTGATTTTCTTCTTTTCTGACAGATGGGTAGCTCCTATAACTTCTCTATTTGATACATAGGCTCTCACATTGTTCACTGTTTGCTATGTGTAGGTCTGGAATAAAGGCTCGGCTAGGAAAGCACACACAGGTCCAATGGGAACCGAATTTCTAGGCTTGCTAAGCAGGCGTGCTGAAATTCCAGCATTATTGTTATGAAGAGTTCTCCATCGGGAAATTTAATAGGCCCCCAAACCAAGGCCTGGAAACATCACAGACACATGTAACATGCATTGTTACCCAGTCCATGGGATTGCACCCTTGATAAGCTGCCCTCATAGCACACCACAGACCATCTGGCCCAAACAACAGAAATGCATTTTTCATACTTCTGAAGGCCTGGTGAGTACTGCCCTGGCCAATCTGGGATCTGGCAAGGCCACCCTTACCAGAGATAGTCTGATATAGTTGTTCTCGGAGAGTGAGGAAGAGAGAGGACAGCGGAGAGAGCAGAGAGTGAAGGGGGAGGAGAGGACAGGAGGGAAGGAGGGAGAGAGAGAGAGAAAGAGAAAGAGAAAGAGAATAATTTTCTCATCTCTGTGCAAGGGCTCTGCTTTCATCATCTCTCATCATCTAATCTCCTCCCAGTACCCCTACTTACAAAATGCCATCACATTGGAGATTTAGGGTGAATTTTGGGGGATACAAACAGACCATGTCAATAGTGATATATTGCCTTCAATATTTTCCCCATGCAGTGTTTGTTGTTTGTTGTCTTAACTGTTTTTCCTTAAGTCTATACCACATTTTCTTTTCTGAAAACGTTTTCAATTGTTGACATGTAATTACTGAGTAATATGTTCAAATTTCTGTTAAAAATAATGGCTTAATTTCAAAATGCATTTCAGGGTTTCTTCACACAGAGTTATTCTCTTGGTCCTCTGTGTTGTTTACCACTGAGGGTGATACAGCGAATAGGCTGAACAGCTTCATTCAGTGCCCCTGAAGTTGAAGGGAAAGACAGCGACTGGTGCCAGGTCATCAGAGGGCCTGTAGACCTCCGCCTGCTGGCACACACTTCACGGCCTGCCCAGCTGGGCTGCTGGCCTGGATCAGCTCAGGTCAGTAAGATACAAACACAGCAAACGCCTGCAGGGACGAGCGAGAAGACACAGACTGGAGATGCTAAACCGATAAGTGAAAAATACGACCAACATCCCAAACTGAAATGAAACGAAGAGAAACGAACCAAACCGAACGAAACCAAACTGAATTGTTCAACAGTATCATTAGACTAGTTTATGTAGGAAGATAAAACAGCCCATGAACTCTATAGATTTAAAGTGATCTTGGCAATAGAGTCCTAAGGATGGTTGTGAAGAGAGATGCCAAGTCCCTGGGACTTTTTCTGTTAACTGACTCAGTTTTTGTATTCAGTGACCTCTTGTTTTCTCTTCTCTGCCAAATACCTCAAGATTAATGAAAGGCATCACTCGCGAGGATACATAGCATCGTTCTCTCTCTGTAACTATGAACCGACACAGTTGGAAGGACATGATAAAAGTGATTTTGTAGAAGAATTTGAGGACTGGGAGAGGCTAACATCTCCCACCATGTGTTCACAAGTCACGTGACTGTAAAGAGGGAAAGGACATCTGCTACCATGGCCCATATCAGTACACTGGCCTAGAGGAGACATGGTCAACACAGCTGCCCTTTCCCACGCCTGAGCCTGGAAGAGATGTGGCAAATCCCCTAGGCCAGCCTGACTTGCAGAATCCATTCCATGTTTCAGAAGTCTTCATCCTGTATTTATTTGTCAATATCATTCAAATCAATCCGCTTGGTCCAGCTGCCCTTCTACCACTAAAATCTTGTCTTCCAACATCTCCTCGTCCTCTGTCTCTCCCTCTCTTTTCTGCTCCTCTTCCTTTCTTTCTCTTTCTGTCCCCCTTTTCTTCTTCTTTTGATTGGCCATTGAACATTTACCATCTCACTGCTGATGAGCTCCATGGTCACAGAGGTAACTGATACGTTGTTTTCCTTTTCTTCTCTGCTTTACTTTCTTTTCCTGGGTTTCCTAGGGTCACCTCTGAAATAAATGTCTTTCAATTGAATTCTTTTTTTAAGGGTCACTTTGGGGGCAGTGCAAGCAATAGGAGTCAGAGAGTATGCCTGTTTTGCTCACTATTTTATTCTCTGTCCTAATAAGTGCAACACAAATAATTGTTGTATGAAAAACTGCAGATGAGCACAATGCCCCAGAGAGACAGAGCTCATGAAGAGAATTCAGTGTCATTTTATTTCCTTTGTATCTCTAGGCATATGACCCTCTTGGTACCTGTGTCATGAAGCTCATGAAGGAAATTCCCTGTCATCTTATTCCCTCTGTGGTCTCTTGGTACATGATCCTCTTGGGCCCTGTAGCCTGCAGAGCACTTGGAATTCACAAGGGCCCTGGTGGTTAGGTTGGAGGGTCAGTTTCACTGGTGCCTGCCTGGGGGATGGGTGAGGCACATTTCCAGGTGTGTCTGGGTTGGGTGACAGAGGTGTGACTGTGGAGGGAGGGGTATGTCCCTTCCTCCCTTGTCCTTTCCTCTCTCCCCTGCTCTGCTTCCTGCCATCATGCTTTACCATGTCCTTTAACCATGATGTCCCTGTTTTGGAGCCAGCTGACCGCACACTGAATCTGAGAGCCAAATTAAACCCCTTCTCCTTTAAGCTGTGAATGTTGAGTACTGGGTCCAGCAATGGGAAATAGCAGCAGGAAGAAAGAGGAAAACTATTGACCATGAGGGCTAAAGGTTAACTGAGTTTTTCTTATAAATCTTTTAAAATCTTATTATTTTCTTATTTTTTAAGTGGAACAATTTAAATAACATCTTTGCCCGGCCATTCCTGATTGAAAGTGAGGATATGTAAATTTTTTGGCTAGGAGGGTGGCTTATTGCAGATTTGTTTCACTTTATGCCTACATTAACATTAATCATGTGACAATTGTTCTAACATGTGAGGTGGAGCTGATTAAAGTTCTTTGGCATTCTTGTTTTGACAGAAGCATGCCAGTAAGGGGCTTGGTGCTGCCCGTGCAGCTCATCTGGGAGGGCTGCCCCTTCCAGGTTTACTGTCTGAGGGTGCTGGGAGGCCCAACACGAGCGCAGTGATGGAGCGAGGGAGCCACAGTCTCATCTCAGACCCTGTGCTCAGCACAGGAGTTTCAAAAAAGGAACAAGAACATATCCTTTCACTTCAAGAATTCAGTCTGGGAGAGATCCCAGGCACAAACAGCAGTGATTTCATACTGCATGGTAAGTGTTCGATAGAGGTAGATGTAGCTTTTTGTGGTGGAACGAGGTACAGATGGTATTTATGAGCCCTTTCCTGGGAGCCAGGCGGTGTCTGGCTGACTAACACAGTATGAGTTGGAGGTCATCAGGCTTGGTTTTGCAGGCAAGTGAGAAACCAATTGTGCAAGGAGGTGAAAGCATGACAGTGACTGACACATTCTGGTAGTGGAGAGAGGGTCTAGGACTGACAGCAGGACAGTCACTGGGCTATTGATTTGGCTCTGAACACCTCAGTATACTGACTAAAAAGGAAAATAGATTATTTTCTTCAGTTATGACTTGCATGGCGACATTAATATATACATTCATTCATTTAACATACATCAGTTCCATCTAGGTCGTGTCCAGCACCTGCTTGGGCTCTGTGAATGCAGCAAGGAGCACAAGAAACCAAGGCCCTTGGCCTCACGGAGCACCAGCAGATAGGTTCCCCATTGAGTCTTTTGGCTTAGCTCATCTCACTGATTCTTGCGAGAAAGTCAAAGAGTCAGATGAGATTAAGAAAAGTTGAGAATGTGGACTGATGTTATCATATTACGTAGACAGGAAATAAAACGCAAAATAATGTCCAGTATAGAATATCTCTGCCTAAAGCATGCTTCTTCACTTAAAATAGTGCAACGTATTAAGAAACCTAGATTACATTTTAGATGGAGTAACTTGTAATTGAAAAGTCCGTAATTTGGACAAGAGGACAGTGAAGATCTTCTCTTGATAGATCAGATGATCATGCTAATAAGAAAAACCAGGAACATATTTCTGCTCCACACAGATAAACCAAGACACAGTAATTCCTACCCTAAAGATATAGCACCATTTTGAATGAGATGGAAGCTTATTGTGTGGGGTTCAGAATGCTGAATTTCTTCTGTGTGTTTATAACTCTGCTTTTTCATAAAACAGGCATGATTTTAACAGATAGCTGGCTATGCAAGAAAGAATGACTTGGGATCAATTGCTCTAAAACATATTAATAAAGGAAGAGCTCACAGTTCTATATGCCATGCTGATTCACTTGGTGTTGCAGAGGAACATTTTGCAAGTGCTTTATCTCAGAGAATTAACTGCTAAATTAAACTGCTCAACCTAAAAGATTTCTATGAGTGCTTTCCTGAAATTTTAATGGTTTAGTGGGCGTCTGGTGACACCAACTTTAAAAAATTTTCCAGACTAAAATTATCTTAGTAATACCATGGTGCAGAACTTCAAAGGCCTAATGCTCATTTTATCCATGCATGGGAAAGACTTAAGAACATTTTATGAGGAACAGAAGCCTCAGTCTTGTCCAGAGTGCTGTTCTGTTTGCTTTTTTCCATAGGTAGGTTAAAGTCTTTTTTATCAGGAATTTTTCTGGTTAAGAATGGAGACCTTGTTAGATATGTCATTTCTGGTCCCAGCTGGGTTGATTATGAATGCATACGGAACTGCCCTTCATTGGCAACATAGACTATTGGCACTCTAAGTCTGTATCACCAAATGTAACTCTTCTTCTCAATACCAATCAAAAACTCGAAGACGCAATGTTTACTTATAGAGCATTTACTGCAGGTTATGCCGCACATCCATTTCCTCTCATTACTCTAAAATCAATCAATGAATGAGACGGACTGTCAACACCAGCTCCCTGAGAGCTGCTGCAACAAAGCAGGCTTTGCTACATCTCTATGGAGAAACTTTGAGGAAGCACCGGAGGACCATGATGCCTGCCTTACTTACAAAGTGGGAGGCAGGGGGTTGGGGGACCAGAGTGTTAGAATGCAGTTTCCTGAAATTCAGCCTGTCCTCCTGATGGGCAGCCCACAGGAGGCTAAGTGGTTTCCATGCCAGATTCCTGCAGCTCTAACTTCTTCTTCTTCTTCTTTTTTTTTTAATTTAATTTGAAAGAGAATAAAACAAAAGGGGGCAGTACAGAGCAGATCAGAACAGGACAACATAGGCAACACAGTACTTTACATTAAGACAACTGGACATCAACAGTAGCTAACACCATATCTCTTACTCTGCTATAGTTGAGCATAGTTTCAAATGCAATAATATCAAACATAACACAATAGTATAAAGCCATGCATAGAGT
>PVJX010004313.1:0-96330 GCA_004027295.1 Dolichotis patagonum
CCAAATAGTTGTCCATATTGTCACATATAGGGAATTCACATGAAACAACCTAGTATGGAATTGATCTGAGCAGGACGAGGAGGGCATTACAGGTCTTCAAGACCAGACATTAGGGAAGCCGTGAATGGCTGTCATAATGTCTCGCATTCTCCTCAAAACAGCTGTCCATACCTTCATGTGATAGGGTAAGTTATTGATATAGCCTTCTCCAGTATCTCTAACTTTTAACATAAACTCTACTACACTCTGCTTCAATTGAGAAAAACATTTATTAAAAACCCTTCTGAAGGGCTTCAGAGTTAGCTCAGCGGTATAAGTGCCTGCCTGCCAAGCATGAGCTCAAGAGTGATACCCGGTACAAAAAAACAAAACAAAACAAAACAAAACAACAACAAAAAAAACCCCTCTGTACATAAATAGGCTTTTTATGGTTCTCAAAAGCTGGACTGCTTTAGGACACTAAATAACTGTGCTGTGTTCACTGTTCCCTGCTTTCCAAGCATGACCCAGCATTCTTGTTGGGACGAAGTGATACACCTGGGAAACTTCCCTAATGTAGTTCTTTTCATATGAAAATTCCAAAAAGTTTGCTGATGTCTATTATTTATAGTAGCTGAGTAATTGACCACCTATTTAGATATGTGTAATCATTAGATTTCCATTTTTAAAGAAATTCAGGGCAGTTAATATACTACTTGTGGAGGAAAAGGGGATGAAGTCTTTATACTCAGGATTAATAGAAAAGGAAATAAAAGAAATTGCTACAATGCTTAGAGAGATACAGTATCTCTGGAGGAAAGTCTACTGCAAAATAACTTTCAACAGAAGACTATGAAGAGGTCAGATGATGAGTTGAATGCAACAGGTGGAGAGGTATAGCTAAAAATGGGAGAAGTAGATGGATTCCTTCCAAAAACAATAAAATATTCCTTAATAGAATCCTATACCTGGAGGAGCATCCAATCAGTTTAGGAGATTGTAAGTCTCAATGCCCATTGTATGTTTCCTAGACATTTATCAGATATGGGTCAGATTCCAAGAATCTACAGTATTTTTAAAAGATTCCATGGTGAATTTGAAAGTATAGATACTTCTGAAAATCAAACATTCCACAAGGCCTGCATCTAAAGAGTACACCTAGCTATGGAAACAGCAGTGCTTTGCTAGGTCTTTTCCCCTGACTCCAGAGAAAAAACTAAAATGAGAACTGAGAAAGGATAGGACATCCTGAGGTCAGCAGTCACAATTAGATTGTCTCCTCGTGTCAATATACCTGCATGGTTTGCACACTGAGATGTTATTATGTTATTATGTTACTTGTCCCTTAGTTTTGCTCCCTGCTTTTCTCTTGGTTTGAACCACTGGTGAGCCCAAATGCAGCCCATTTGAAATACCACTCTTTACATGCAGCTTTAGGCAGTCATGTAATGTGACCACAAGGACAAAGCTGTTTTTACCTTTACCTTCTACCTATACTGACCTTGTAAATCCATCGGGTACATGAGAGAAGTTAGAACCAAGACTTTCACCATGTGCCTTGCAATCACCTCATATCTTTTTTCACACGACATCCAGCTGTCATTCATTTGACACCACTAATTCACAAATTTGCTAATCATGTTACTATATATCAATAGTACTAAAGAATGCTGCTTTCTTCTGAATCAAAAATACCAATAGCCTTATTTAGATGCATATCCTCAGTGTGTATAACTTACTGATTACAATTTCCATGTGCAGGAGTTAGGAATCTTCATCATGAAACTATGATGTACAGATAATTTATATGCATACTAAAGTTTGGGAATTGATGAAAATTATAATGGTAGTGAAATCAATTAAATAATTGCTTATTCCATTAAACAATTATTCATTCCACATATAATAATTATATTTTGCATATGTCAGATATCTGATAGACTCTGAGATTGTAAAATGGTTTAGAAAGAATATAGTAGTATATTCATATGGTGAAGACAGATTGATAAATGATTGAAATAGGATATGAGAGTTGCTCTCACAAACAAGCACAGGGTCCTTTAAGCACGTGAAAGGACTGACTCCTGATGATTCTAGAAAGTTGCTCAACAACCATGTATTTTTATAGCATAACTGTGCCTTCTTAGAATGCCAATTGCTTGCCTTTTACTCAATACAATAAAACTATCGCTAATGATTATAATAATTTGTTACTTTAAATTTGTTAAATGATCGCAAGGTATGCTTTATTGTTGCTCAACCCTTTTACATTTAGGTATTTAAAATAGCATAAATTTGAGGTCTTGATAATAACCATTCCTTCTGAAGTCAGATGGAATCTCAGTGTTGGTTTGATTTGCATTTCACTGAAGGTCAAAGATGCCAAACAACTTTTCATATATTTATGAACTATCTGTACTTTTTTGAGAAATATCTATTCATTTTGACTGCTCATTTTTGATAGATATTTTGTTTGGGGAATCTAATTTTTCGAGTTCATTGTATATTCTACACACTAGTCCTCTGTCACAGAAGATGGAAAAATTTCTCATTCTATAGATTGTCTCTCCACTCTATCATTTCCTTTACTGTGCAAAAGCTTTTCAGTTTGATATAATACTATTTTTTGTTCTTGGGATTAGTTTTTAGGCAATTTTGATTGTTCAGAAACTCCTTGCCTATGCTTACATCTTCAACTGTCTATCTCCTAGCAGACTCAGTGTTTTTGTTTTTATAGCTAGATCTTTAATCCGTTCTGACTTAATTTTAGTATGGTGTGAGGGATATTGATCTAGATTCATTCCTCTGCACGATGTCCAAGCACCATTTGTTGGAGAGCCTACCCTTTCTTAAGGACTAGCTTTTAGGCTCTGTGTCAAAGATCAGATGATTAAAGGTACATGGGGCTGTTTCTAATAAAATGCTGGCAGGGATGTAGGGAGAAAGGAAATCTTTTACATTGTTGACGGGAATATAAACTAGCTATCACTATCACTATGAAAATCAGTATTGAGAATCCTCAAAAAACTTAAAATAGAAATTTCATTTGACCCAGCTATACCTCTCCTAGCTGTCTTCCCCCAAACTATCACATTACAGTACATATGCAATTATCAAAAGCTTAATTACAAAATTCTGTATCATTTCTATCTTTTGTTTTTTAAAATTAAAATCAAAACCTTCATTATGGAAACAGCCTAGATCAGTGGTGGTAAATCTATGGCACATGCGTTATTTATTTTTCTTTTGAGACAGAAGATGTTAACATATGAGTTGTTTTTTTCTAAACTAAAGCCACAGGGTTTGGTGATAAATAAGTAAGTACTGGTTTGCAGTTTGGGCACTTGTCTCTGTATCTCTAAAAGGTTCATCATCCACCGCCCAGCTGCTCACCAATACATGATAAAGGATACGTGTGTGTGTGTGTGTGTGTGTGTAATGAAAAACTATTCAGCTATAAACAAGGACAAATTTGCATCTGCTATAGGAAAATTAGTAAATATTGAAGGTATAATGCTAGGTAAAATGAAGCAAACACAGAAGGTTGAATATCACATGGTTTTTGTTGTATGAGAAGTAAAACATGTAACTAATTTAATAAGCAAAATGAAAGAGAGATGACAAGAAAGAAAAAGATATACCTTTTGGAGATATGATAGACAATTGGGGGAAGAGTAGAGATGAGCATGTATGGAGGGAAAGGAAATAATTTTTTTTTTTTTTTGGTACCAGGGATCGAACTCACGACCTTACGCTTGCCAGGCAGGCGCTTAAGCCACTGAGCTAAATCCCCGGCCCAAGGGAAAGGAAATAAAAATGATCAAGAAACTAGCTTCCAGGAAAGAATGTTACTGTTATGTATCACACATGGTAATAAAATACAAATGGCATAATTGTTGATATACCAATTGATATGTTCAGGTGTAATTAAGAAACAGTCACACACACATACAAAAAAACCCTTATATTAGCCAAATGATTTCACCACTCTTTTTGCTGTTCAGTGAATTATTAAAGTGTTTTAAAATAATATACTTGAGTTATTGGTGTTTCATGCACATGATCTTATTGAAATTTTACTTTATACAATTAGCCAGGGATAAATTGCCTATTGACAAAATATAGATTAAAAATTATTCAGTAAAGAATAAAATAACCAAAAAACCCTTTTAACCATCTATACATTACTTGTTAAATTTTTTCAGTTATTTGAGTGAGGTGTTTTTTAATGGGATGTTTAATGCAATAATTATGACACTACATACATTTGTAAAGATTTAAAGTTTTATATCAGATTACAGAAATGAAAGAATAAATGACTGTACAACTACTTTATTCTTTTGTTTGTAAAAGAGCAAAGGTGGAACCCAAATTTTCTTAAGTAAAAACAGTATTTGATTTTTCTCTAATGTAGCATAAGCACTATGGACAGACTATAGACTAGCGGTGGCAAACCTTTTAGGGCATTCAATGATATAATAGGTTCACCACCAATGCTACAGTACATCACATTGTCAAGGATATAATACAATGGGATCAAGGTGGTAACAGTTACTACTGAACCACCTGTTGTTAAAACCATTAGATATCACATTAAATATAAAGTATTTTAAAATAGTATACATATGTAAGTAGTGTATATAATAGTCAACACTCTAGAATACAAGATGAATGAAGCCCTTCATTAAACACATTACAATTTCAGTAAAGTTGTAGTTCATTAAACACATTACAATTTGAATTAAACCAGGTAGCTGCCAAGCAGCGTTACAAGCAACAAGCTCAAAAAAAGACTGTGGCTAACTTTAGATGGAGTGATAAAGTTTGACAGATGGTAGAAACTAGGATGTGTCTTAGAGTCACTATTACTTAATTTAAAAAATAAAAACATTTTTCATGATTTCTGTCCATTATGAGTTTCTTCTAGTGATAAGCCACTTTGTTAGGTGCTAGTTGAAGTAGTTCCTACTTACTACCTGTACACTGGAGCAAAATGCTATGCACACCCTCCCAAGTGAAGAAAATTACAATTTAGAGAGGTTAGGTACTTAGCCCTACGTCACACAATGTTATTACAGAGCCAGGATGTAAGGACAAATCCCTCAGATATAAAACCTAGGTATTTTCTGCCACTCTCTTATGAGCTACTTCCTTGACAACTGGAGCTAAATGCAAATACAATATTTGAAAAATACAAGGATATTGAAATAGAAAGACCAGTGGTTTTCAGTTATTTAGTACCAAAAGTGAAATGGAAAATCTGTTGATGAATACATAAAATCTGTTCCTAGAAAAGTATCTACAAGCATACTGACATCAAGTTACAGGTTGGGATTTTTTGTGTGCTTTGCACTTTGTATTTTGTTTTGTTTTGATTTTCCATGCTAGGAATAGAACTCATAGCTTGCACATACCTGGTAAGCACTCTTGATTTCACTACAATGCCAGCCTGACTTATATTTATATAAGGTTTATCAATGAATCTAAGATGATAACAGAAAGAGGGTCACAGATCTATATCTCTTCAATTGTGGTCTGTCAATTCAGGGCATGCACTGGTCCCTAGAATCTCTTCTTACCAAGACTGAGAAGAGGGTGGTATAAAAGCGCTGGTAATAAATAGGGAAATAAGCTTATTTTGTAACGTAATTACTTTTCTCAAACTTTTTCGTTCCTCCCTCACTTTTAACTAGCACATCTAATTGGTATCTTAGCTTCTCTCCGTGTTTCCCACATCTATCATATGGCCTCTAAAATTCCTGCTTTCTTATCATCAGTTTCTCATCTATTGCTTTGCATTGTCTATTCTTTTTTTGTTATATAACAACTATCACACTATCTTATTTAAAAGCTATTTTCTCACATGTTTCACAAACTACTAATTACCAACTTCTTCCCCAAGTATAGGCTACTCCATATTTAAAAGGTGGGTCCAAACCACACTCAGCATATTATCTCCGTTTCATTAGAAACAAACCAAACAACCAAACTATCTTTTTTAATTGTGTATCTCTGCATTTTGATAAACTCTTACTCACACTACTATAGCTAGCTTAAATATTACCCTTTGCCAATTTTCTGATTCACCCTCTCTAATAACATTTTCAGATATCTCTTAAAGCCATTATATAGTATGAATCTGTTATAATACAGATTCAGTATATACAGTATAAATACTGTATATTCTGCAAAGGTACAAAGCTGAAGTGATAGATCACTGATTTTTTTTTTTATCTCGGACATCCATCCTAAGGCCTAGAATAGAAACAGTACAAAGGACAGCTTGAGTGGTAAGAGGAAAGAGTCCTTTGTGTTTAATTTTAGATTGATGTTAAGAACTACAGGCAAAAGTATACTTACGGCTTTTCATTTCATCCTATATAATGAAGAATTAAGGAATGTTTTTATTTGCCACAGAATATTTTTCTATGTTTGTTTGCTTGCTTAAAGTATGATAGGTGGATGACTGGTTATTGGTTAGTTGGTTAGCTGGTTGGTTGGTAGGCAGATTGGCTTACTTGAATGGATGGATGGATGGATGGATGGATGGACAGATGGGTGGAAAAACAGAAAGTTGGACATATGGTTGATAATTTTAGCAGGGAAGTAGAGCAATCAAAAATCTGAAAGGATAATAAGCAACAATAAACACAACATTTATTTGAAGTCTCATGATAATCCCTATAAGCATCAATTCAATAGTGAATAACTTTTTCTTTACTGCTTAAAATATACTGAGGACTTTGAGAGGTGCATCAATTGCCAAGATTATTTGAGAAGACTCTTAAATCATCTACATGATGTCTTTTTCTGCCAATTAGTTTTCCTTGTGCAAATAGAGATTTTAAAGCTCAGTTTAGTAATATTACATAACTATCTCACATATTGAAATCACTGGTTAATTCATTCTTAATAATATTTCCCAATTTAAACATATTTTTAAAGACTAGTTTATATTTTATTTTCTATATCTGGATTTGCATTTCTCTGTAAACTTCCCTGTTATATACAGCCAGACAGAGTAGTTTATACTTCCTTAAAATCCTTAAAAGTACAAATTAGTAGCAGATTATGATTACTCAATTACAGCTATCTAATAGAAATGATAAATATACCACCTGAATATATACCTACTGATGCTTTTCATGGAAATTTGATATCAATCAACAAGTAACTAGGACAAAAATGTTAAAATATTAAAATGTTTAACTTTCAATTAGTACACTTTAAAGAAATTGAGGAGCACTTTCCAGTGACTGCAGTAATATTCTTCAGCATGTTATTAAAATAATACTTTCTACTTTGGTGAATGGGCTTAATAAGAAAACAGCAAATTGAGCTAAATTTTCCTTATATTAGCTGGTAAAATGGGCACTCTTGCTCACTGATATACAATCTTTTTCATTCTAATAAACAGGTAAACAATACTTCATAATTTATTCTACAAGGAAGGTATAGAACCTTTGTCCCTAGGAACACATGGATAACCTAAGAAAGAAAATCAGGTAAGCAATTAAGGAGCAACTCAGGAACAATAACTTTAAGAAAATGGAAAATAATTAAATATGGTACCTTCTCCAAGCCCAGAGAGATGTGCTAAATAGTGATAAAATGAGACAGTAAAGTAATTTAGTAAGAAATTTAGTAATTCCTGGGCTTCTGTATGTGGTCACAATGTTCTATGGAATAGAAGACATGAACCTGGAGACTATTGTTTTTGAAGTGGTGTCTTCCTTTGATAAATGCCCCTCAGTTTGCTAAACATACAGAACTCATGTAAGTATTAAATTCAGATACACATATTCACATAAAAGCCAAATTAAACTCAGCAGTACTGTACAGTTACCCTCTAATTGAATTGGCTGTAAGTCATACTGTTTTCTGATCTTAACAGGAACTCACAAATAATCTATCTAAATATACAAACCCAGAGAAAAAATTAAATTCACAGAATTTGGGTAATATCCCAATGAAAAATTAATGACGGAATACATTCTTACTACGAAAGTTAAAATATAAATGTTATATTTAGTCCAAAGGAGTACATCCCTTGGGCTTGTTCAATGTTAAGTTTATTCTACGACTTTAACACAAAATATACTCCTTGACCCTTAAGAAGTAAATCAGGAAACTATTAGCTAAGACATATCAATTGATTTTCTGAAGCTATACAGAGTCCCATATGATGCCTTTCACAATTAGTAGGAAAACCAATTGATCTTATGATATATTTGGCCAACATAGGAAATATATTTAGGTCAAAGCATGAATATTGAGTTTGATAATGAGCAAGTTGGCTATCTACATGGGTCAAATTAAACAAGGAATTTCCAGCATGTGGTCACATCTGACCTAGCCTTTAATCTATTAGCCTGACTTTATTTGCAAGTTCAACTATTAATTTGTATAATTTATTTACTTTGATATATAGCTCAACTGCTAAAATTTGCTCTGTTGGAAATTATAAGTGTAGCCTCAGGTAACATAAGCAGTTTACTTACATGACAGCACAAAATTGAGTGAAGTAGTGAGAAAGAAAAACTACAAGTTGTTGGAAAAATTACTTCAAAGCTCCAAGCCAATATTAATGTTTCCTCCTTGAAAATGAAATAGAAAATCAAAGAACTAGAACCTCTCATCTAGTTAACATTTACTCACACTGAGTATGAAATTAAATATTAGAAAAGTTACTGAAAACCACTCCAAATATGTGTACTATGTGCAATGTAAAATTTCTAAAGAATGTGGAATATTCTTTGAGTTTACCATACACTGAAAACTTCAACAAAACAGAAAGCACAGCCATATTATGGCAGAAATAATATTACTACATTGATATGCAAAATTACAAACTGTCCATTTTTTTTCATGGCTAATGAAAAATGACAGCACATAAATGTTTGGGAAGTTTTACATATGAAAGTATCAATTGGCCAGAGATTTAGCTCAGCAGCATTAGCACCTGCCTGGCAAACATGAGGTCATGAGTTCGATCCCCAGTGCCAAAAAAAAAAAATCAATAATATAAACATGATGGTGACATGTGGATATATTCCCATGAGTAATTCTTAGGTGAAGCAATCTGTAAGTCACTGAGGAACTGAAACAAAAATATAATAATTAACCTGAAATTTTTAAATCTAAAAGCTTCATTCACTGTATAATCTGATAGCACAAAATGAAAGTTCTTATGCCAAATCTTACCAAGATATGCTAGAATAAGATAAAGAGGGAAGACAGTAAATGTAATATTGCAAGTTTCTTGAAAAACTTTTAAACAGTTACATATTTTTAACATGCTAAAGATAATGAAACGTTTCTATTCTAGAAAATACTAAGAAATACTCTTTCTAAAGAATCTAAGATTAAGAGTTGGGGGGAAACAATATTGCATTATTTCTTAGTAATAATAAAAGAGAAAGAACAAATAGTATTATCTTTGAATCTGATGCTAGACAACATACATATTAGTAATACATATTAGTCAACAAGGTGGTCAGCTATGTACAACTATTCCTACTTTTAAAAATACATGTAAATTAAGATTCACAGATATTCAACATTTTATCAAGGTGCAGTAGTGATACAGGTTGGAAAATGAATTCAAAATGATTAATTCAAAAGGGAAACTGAAAGGTATTTGGAGAGTGGAAAAAAACAGAATAAAAGAAATTAAAACTGTTAAAATGAAGCTTTCATTTCTTACACTTGATTAAACACTCTTTTCATATATTTTGGAGAATAAATTGAAAACCATATAGAACAAGTGCATGATGAGCTGCACAAGAAAGACTGGAAAATTATTTAGCACTAGTGAAATTCTGTGATACTGCATTTACCAGTATTAGCATTTGAAGTATATGCTTTCATCAGATAAAAAAAATTAAAAATTAAAAAAAACCCTCAGCTCTAGGAACTGATTGTAACACAAACGTGGCAGGAATAAAGGTGGCTAATGACAGTTCTAGTAGAATAATTCTGGAACACCAAAATCATCACTCTAGTAAGCAAAGAAGACTCATGTCATTAATGCAAATTTTGTAATGATAAATGTGTTGCATACAAATACTACACAGAACAATATAACAGGGCTATAATGACTTACGACATTCCAAAAAAATTAATATTAAAACTATTGGTATGGATGACACTGAGCAAGATTTAAGCTTTTATTATTATGCAAAAGAATATTCTCAAATATGTTTTCTTTTAAAAGCTTTTGTTTGCATAACTAAATTTTTAATGTTTTTATTTTAAAGAGAACAAAACAAAAGAAAAAGCAAAACAGAACAAAGCAAATCAGAACAGAACAATGCAAACAACACAGGACTTCACAAGACAAAAGGATATCAACAGAGGCTACCATGTCTCCTGTTTTCTTCGAAATAGTTGAACATACCTTCAGACACAATAATATCAAACATAACAAAATAGTATAAAACCAATCAAAAGCATGAAAGCATTACAGGACTTTAAAGCCAGGTAACTGGAAGTGAATAATGGCTGCTAAATTTTTGATAATCAGCTCATATATTTGGATTCATGAAGATGAAACATTTTTTATTTAAAACCAATACAAATTTTAGATTTGAATCAACTTGGTAATAATAAATGATGTACAGAAAAAAATAACTGATGTACAGGATACATTTCTAATACTTTATTGGTAAAAACATATACTTACTTATTGATAATAAAATGCAAAAACTAAAATAATAACCACTTTTATGGACTCATATCATACAGTATTTATGTACTTATATTAAACATTATAACTTTTTTAATTTAACTTTTTGAAAGGAAGTATAAACCATTAATATCAAATTGAATCCTATTAAGTTTCTCTACTATGCAAGAAATATGTGACTATAGGTCAAGTATCTCAACTTTTCAAGACTCAGTATTTTCATCTGTAATACAAACACAATAATTATACTTCTTTCACCATTGCTACCATTATCATAATTAAAATTATCAAAATTTATTCCAGTGAATAGAGGGCAAATTATTTTTGAAACTATGATTGTGCCTTATTTATTTTTACATTTTCATTAGTCTACATTAATATAACATGTGCTTATGAAACCAAATAAAGAAAAATTAAAGGATTTTAAAATTTACTAACATCATTTCTCATTAATTAATTAATTAAAATTTCTAAGAGGAAATAATTACTTCCATTCATTAACTCAATAAGAACCATGGACATAAATTTACAGTGGGTAGAAATGTACAAACCATCTCTCTCTAAATATGTGGCCAAGAAAATTTCTCATGACTTTATTTCTTGGTTGAAATTTGAGAAATGTTCAAAGCACTACAAAAATATTTTAAAGTTTCTTTAAGAAACCCAGGATAAACTTTGTTTCTATATTTCTTAGCTATATTTTAATACATATTATATATTAAGCACCCCTTATGCTTAAAATTGCTAAAATCTAAAATAACTGAAATACTATAATTTAAATACAATAAAACTGCAAAGCCAATAAAAATCAGATTAACTTTATAAGTTAAATCAGCAACGATACAAAGAACAATTATTTATGGTACCTTTTAAAATCCCATCAAACAAACTTTTTTTAAAAAGCTGAATATGTAGAAGTAGTTCAGAAAGATAATTACCAGGGACAGGGTAGAGCATAAATGTTGAGATGTGGTTCAGAAGACAAATTTCAGTTATGAAGAATAAATCAGCTCACAGAGCAATTGTAGAGAATGAAGACTAGACATAATATTATTGCGTTTTATATAATATTACATTTGCTAAAAAAGATTTTAGACAGTTGGACCACACATTAAAACACAAAAACTATGTGAGATCATGAGTATGTAATAGTCATTTGAGAGTAGTAATCATTTCATATATATGTGTGGATATATATATATATATAGTATATATATGTATGTAATATATATGAACGCATATCTCAAAACATATATCAATCAAAACGTCATGTATATAATAAAATTAAGTAGATTTTTAACAACTTGAAACATAAAATCAATTCAAAAGTATGGACTATTTGAATTTAACAAGTGCATCTTGCAGCATAGGTTACATAAAGATTACTGTCTCTATACTTTTCCCTACTGCATACTTTCATATATTTCTTGGACATTAAATTCACTTGGCCTTTCATTGGTGTAAGTTCACTATTTATATATTGCTTACTTCTTTTCCATATAAAAAAAGAAAAAATACTTCTATTTTGGAACAAGTGATAACTTTTTGTTAATAATCTCAAATAAATTAATTCTGTGATTAAGAAATAAATGTATGTATTAATTCTGTGATAACTTATGTTACTTATATTTACTTTTTATGATGATATATCACTACATATGTAGATATATTCAATTGCTGAATTTTACTTCTCAATTTAGCCTTTGTATGTATAAACATTTTGATGCCATTTTCTATTTTAATTGTACAAGATTACTAAGAAAAGAATATTAGTTGAAAATATTTAAATTTAATTTAATTGAAATTTAATTTAAATTTCAGTTTCTTAAATTGAAAATATAGTCTTAAAAATTAAGACACTGAAGAATTATTTCACTTAAATGTGTTTTAATTAGTGTCTTTTTATTGCTAGGCTCTCACATTTGGATTCTAGTTCTCTTTTTCTTCCTCACTGAAACCACGAACAGCTCCCACTACAGTTTCATAAAACTCTATCTTACTCCAGCCAGATTCAGAGCCCTAAGACTGACTTGCTGAGATTTATCTACACTTTCATTCACTCATATATATTAAATTTGCATCTGCTTTGTATAATACTCCATGTTAGGGTTAAGAAAGGGCTATGGATTATCCAGAACCTTTTAGGCCAAAATGTCTTCTATTAAACTCTCATTTGATTCATCAAGAACAACTCACTGATTAGAGAAAACTCTACACAGATGACTTGAAATTAACTTCTATCACTATCATGAAGTTTTCTACAATACCAATAATTTAAAAGAGATATTGATGCCTTTAACTTCAATTTTCCCCAGAAAAAAATCAGTAAACTTTCAAAATAGAATCCATTCATAGAACAATGAACTGCTTCAAAACTTTAAAAATATCTTAAGTGTTTTACCAAGAAGATATAGAGCACTAACTTATTCCAAGCTTATTTCCATAATAAAAAATCTAAACAAAAAATTTCACTATTTTTATCAAAAGTAAATCTTCATTATTAAAGAAAAAAGTTAAAAGATAACCATTTAGTCTGGATTTCTGATGATTAAAGTGTTCCTGTCATTCACAAAAGGATTTTTTGAAAAATTATTATGTGAACCATTTGTGAAATAGTTTTTACTTCATGCTATTTTCTTAATAGCTTCCATAATGTGAAGAAACAAGGGAATACTATACATATGCTGAGAAATGTACTATAGAAGTGCCTATTTGGCTTATGTGATAACATACTAGAAAAGTACACTCAGTCAAATGTAAAAGTGATCAATAAATAGATATGTACTCTTCATGACGTTATTTGTTTAAAACGAAAGCTATTAGAATTTTCATCATTTGGGCTATTTTTAAAATCAACAATCTGTGTTTTCCGTACTAGGCAAGCAGTTGTATAAATTTCTGATTTGTAACAAAATATTCAGCCATAATTTGGAAAATATCACAAATAATATGACATTTTGTATTGATGCAACCTATACAGTGATTAAGTGTGTCACTCAATTATTCACATAATAAAATTTTATTAAGCATCTGCTATGTGGCCAGACAGTGTCACACCTCCTTAGTGTTTTATCAGTGATTAAAACAGATTAAAAGTCTTGTCATTAATGAGCTTACATTTGGGTGGGAGAAGACAGATGATAAATGAAAGAAAAATGTACATTATTAGTATGTTAGATAAATGCCCTAAAGAAAAATAAAGGAAGTAATAATGAGTAGTAATAATTAATGTGTTTATTTATAGTTTCATCTCTGAAATAATTACATTACATATATATCTGAAGTTAGAACAGAAACTGTCTTTAACTGTTGTATTTTGAGGATACTAATTAAAACACATTTAAGTGAAATATAATTCTCCAATGTCTTCATTTTAAGAATATATTTTCAATTTAAGAAACTGAAATTTCAATTAAATTTAAATATTTTCAACTTATGAAAATTTCTGAAAAATTTAAGACAATAAAGAGAAAAGGGAAGTTTAAGAAAACAGAGAAAGAATAATCAAATATTTCCTGTATCAGTGAAATTTAGAGAACTCAGTATTTGTCAGTAGAATACTGACAAATTGAATATTTTTTGTTTATATTACCAAACAAAAAATGAGATGTTATCATTAATCGCCCTAATTTGATCAACACATGACTCATACATATCACAATGTTCTCATATGTGCATTTATTATGTTAATCAAAATGTTTTAAAGTTTAAGTAGGTGGAAATGTTAACTATTCCACTATGATCATTATATATCACTGCACATATGTACCAGAGTATTGCACTGTATCCCATGCATTTACACAAGTAAATGCAATATTACAAAAAAAAAACTTAAGGAAAATAAGATCTCATAAATATTACTATATATATTACTACATAGAGAAACATGTGTGTCTTGTCTAATCTTTTAGGTTTTATTCTTCAATTTAATTTTTTTTTTTTTGGTACTGGGGGTAGAATTCATGACCTCCTGCTTGCTAGGCAGGCACTTATGCCGCTGAGCTAAATCCTCAGCTTTTTTAGCTTTTAAAGAAATTCTATCTAAATCTTTTAGCTTTTTAAGAAATAATGCTGATTGATTACCAAAGAGTATCTGGAGTTATATTTCCTCTTCATTGCTGAGTGATTTGCATGGACTTCTAAACAAAACTTCCTGTGGTTCTTGGTCAGATAACAGCTGTTTATTGGCTTTCTAGGTAAATTCGACCTCTTATGAGCCACTGAGATGAGAGACACAAGAAGGTGGTATACAGGAAGGCTACTGATTTTTGAGTGTTGCTCTTGTATATTGCTATATGACTCAATTTAGTTATTAAATCTGGAAGTCCTTTTGTGGAGTTTGGGAGTCTTCTGTGTAGAGTATCATGTCATCTGCAAATAATGACCATTTAACTTCTTCCACTCCTATCTTCATTTCTTTCTCTTGTCTAATAGTACTGGCTAATGTTTCCAGAACTACATTGAATAGGAGTGGTGATAGTGGACATCATTGACTTGTTCCTGATTTTTGAATGAAAGTTTTCAGTTTTTGTACATTTAATATGATGTTGGCTGTTGGTTTGTCATAGATGGCTTTCTTGTATTGAGATAAACATCATCCATTACAAATTTTGTAGAGTTTTTATCTTGAATGGGTGTTGGACTTTGTCAAATGCTTTCTCTATATCTATTGAGATGATTATGTGATTTTTGTCTTTGACTTTGTTAATATGATATAGTACATTTATTACTTGCATATGTTGAACCATTCCTGCATCCCTGGGATGAATCCTACTTGATCATGATGTATAATCTTCTTGATGATTTGCTGCATCCTGTTTGCCAGTATATTACTGAGGATTTTTGTATCTATGTTCATTAGGGCGCTTGGCCTATAGTACTATTTGTTGGTTGATTCTTTCTCTGGTTTTGGTATCAGGGTAATACTTTCTTCCAGGAATGACTTTCGGCATACTGCTTTCCTTTCTATTTCATTAAAAAGTTTGGGGAGTAATGACATTAGATCTTTTCTAAATATCATTTACATTTCAGCCAGTTAATCAATCAGTGTCTGAGCTTTTCTTGTTGGTAAATTTTTAATTAAACCTTCAATTTCATTGATACTGTGTTATTTAGAATTTTTATTTTTCTTGATTCAGCTTTGGTAATTCATGTCTGTCAAGAAATCTGTCCTTCTGTGTTTTCCATCTTATTAGAATGTAGTTTCTCAAAGTACATACTGAAAGAGAAATTAGGAAAACTATGTCTTTCATAATAGCATTTTAAAAAATGAAATAAAGGAGTTAATCTAATGAAAAAAGTAAAACATCTTTATACTGAAAAGTACAGTACTGTTAAAAAGGATCAAAGAGAATATCAGAAAATAGATATGTCTTGATCTTGGGTAGAAGAATCACCATATAGAAAATGGTCATACTTACAAAATTGTTACACAGATTTAATGCAATTCCAATCAAAATAACATTAACATGCATCACAAAACTAGAGAAAACATTTCTAAAATTTACTTGGAACCAGAAGAGACCTAGGAGAGCAAAGATAATTCTGGGCAATGAAGGCAAATCAAGAAGCATCACAATCCTAAATTTTAAATCACACTACAAAGCTACTGTGACAAAACAGCAAGCTACTGGAGGGGGAAAAAAGCCAGACCAGAAGATCAATGGGAAAGATTAGAAGATGCAGAAACAACTCAAAACACACTCAGCCACCTTTGTTCGAAAAAGGGGCCCAATAGTTTTACAGTGTAAGAAAGCAAGCTGAAAAAACTGGCCCATATTACAAAGACCAAAACTAGACCCAGGTCTCTCATCATTCACTAAACTAAAATTAAAATGGATCAAAGATCTAAATATTAAAACAGAAACACTAAATCTGCTGGAAGATAGGATTGGTAGAACTCTTGATGACACAGGTGTAAGCTAAGCAAAACCCAGACCACAAGGGAAATATTTCAAAGAATCAACAACTTCTTAAAAAGCTTTTGCAAAGCAAAAAACCAAAATTACATCAAGAGTGTGAATAAACAACCCACTGAGTGGGAAAACAAAATGTTGTCATGTGTTTCTCAGACAAAGGATACTATACATATAAAGAACTAAAAACATTAGACTCCCACAAATTTAAAGATCCAACCTCAAACAGACATCTGAAATAAACAAACACTTCTCAGATGAAGAAGAAATAGGAAACAAATATGTTTAAAAATGTGCACTATCACTGCTCATTTGATAGAAATAAATTAAACAATGCTGACATTTCACCTCACTACAGAAAAAATGGCAATTGTCAAGAAATCAACCAATAACAGATGCTGGTGGAGATGTGGGAAAAAGTAACCCTTCTCCACTGTTGGTGAGAGTGTAGAGTGGAGCAACAACTGTGGAAATCAGTGTGGAGATTCCCCAAAAAACTAAAACTAGAGGTTCCATTTGATCCAGCTGTTTGTCTTCTTGGTGTCTTCCTGAAAGAGTTAAAAACATCTTTTCACAGCGATGTATGCATCCCTATGTTTATAATGGCACAGTTTGCAATAGCTGAATCTTGGCAACAGCACAAATGCCCACTGACTGATGAATGAATAAATAAGATGTGGGTTTTTTTTATACAGTGGAGTACTACTCAGTCATAAATAAGGGTAAACTAGAGACATTTACAGGTAAATGGACCCACCTTGAGACTATGCTCTTACATGAAACAAATAAAAATGTATAAATCTCACATTGTTTCTCTGGTGTGAGAAACTAAAAGTGTAAATAAGGACCAGAATGTACACTAGATATTATGAAATAGGAAGAAAATGCTCAATTGGGAAGGGGAGCTAAGAGGCGATGAGGAAAAGGATGGGTTAAAACAGAGAACAGAGGGAGAAATGGAAACAAAGTCTGTGTAAATGAGAAGAGGGCCTGAAGGGAGGATAAGGGAATGGAAATACAAGGACGTAAGATAAGTCACATAGAGGTACAAAGTCCTTATGAAGAAAATGATTATTTTGCATATGTAAAGTGCACCAATAAACTTAATAAAAAAAGGTGTTAAACAATAAGAGGACAAACTTTTCGCAAGTGAAACTATTAACCTTGTGATGTACCAAGCACACATGATCATATAAAACAGACCACTGATTGTGAAACTCAAAAAATGATGTGGAATATATATAAAATGAATCTAATTTTCATTCTTGAAAAATTGTCCTCTATCTTCCAATATTTTAGTGTTTTCTTCCAAGTTAAAACCATATTTCAATGGCTTCTGATATTGACAATGTACAAATGCTTGACTTTGTCTGTCCTACCATCGAACTTACATTTTAATGGCTCTTTCATCCTTACAGTCTCCTAAGGTTAGACAGAAAAAGGGAGCTTGAACAGAATTCTTAGAATCAATACAAAAGAATGTCATGCCAAAAATAATGTGTGTTCAATCTTAGAATACAAAGAAGGCCAGAAAGAGTCAGCAACATCAGGTGGTCACTGCACTCATTTCCAGTTGAAACTGAAAATAACTGTGTGCTGGAATGAAAATAGCTCAATGCAGAGCAACTGGAAACAGCACATAAGCCAATTGAGCTATAATTGTAAAGAAAAAGAAAATCATACAAAAATACTGTTAGGTGACAGATAAAACTTTGTAGATCAAGAACATTTTTCTTTTCTGAAAACCCTTAATGTTATCTTGGATGGGGTAAGCTTCATAGTATGGTTATTTCTAAAACATTAAAGGATCTACAAATGAAAACATGACCTTCTTTAGATTTCTACCCTCCAACACCCCCCCCATGTGTGAATGTGTGTGATCTTGTTTTTCTACATACATTATGGGCTTTGATGGTTGCCTTACTGGCCAAGAGCTAAGAAAAACCGAGAAACCTTTTTCTTATGCCAAATTAGAAATTAAATTTGCCACCTTCAAGCACCCATTTATTTAGTAATCTTTGTTAATATTCTATGGACTTCTCCAAGTCTGTGACTAGTGATACTCTGAATGTTTGCAAAGTTGGAGAAATCATCCATTCAAACAATATTCACTAATTACCTGAATTACCTACTTTTTTTGGCCAGTCATTGACCTCAACATGAAATATGCAGAAACGCATAAGGAATTCCTGCCTTCAAGAAACCCATTATAAAATGACAAGATCTATGCTTTAAAAGTTGCATGTACACAAATACTTTTGCTTATAAAGGAGAAAGAGCAAACAAATTTATGAAAGGCTACTGGTATTTTCTAAAAACATTTTCTCTCCTCTATAATAGTTTTGACTGGTTACAAGTTCCCATTGCTTAAAAGTCCATAATCAACTTTGTTTGCACCTAAGTGTAGATAGTATTGAAATGATTAGGAATGTAAGATGAAATATCAAATGTACTTTGTGGAGATGAGAAGAAAAATAGGATACTTACAGATTCTAAAACCTTAAACTTGAACAGCGTTTCATAATCACCTACAGGTTTTTAGACTCCTCAAGGCAAAGTACACATACGTTCAGCATAAACAATCTACTTGCATCTTAGATAGAAATACAAAGTAGACAACTTCTATAAAACTTTTGACTAGGCTAACTCATCTCCATAAATAAAAAATGATGGGTTTCAATATCAAGTTTTATATTTTTTAAATAGTTTTTGTTAAAAATTAATGAAAAAAAATACTTTTTTTCTTAAAATTGAATATCAGTCATAATTAAAAGTAAACTAATTTTGCAAATTTAAAAAGTATCTCTCCTAGAAATAAAACTTTAAGTTATTCAAGGCTTATAATTATAAAAATATAAACTATTTTCTCATAATGCTGACATTTCTTCATAATTTTTACCTATATTTTTGGCTAGCATTGGGAGATTTTATCTGAGGATAACAGAATCTTCTCCAAATATTACTAAAAGTATAAATGACATTCCTATGTATTACAATGATTAATAAATTTTTTTGTAGCATCAAAAACACTATCATTCATTCTTCATATTATATCAAATTAAAAGGTAATAAAGTATTTGGCAGGATGTAGCCACAAATTAAATTTGCCATATTTTCATTTTCTATCATCTTACAATCAATATTTCCTTTAAGCAAAATTGCAATTTCAGCATAAGCTATTTTACATAATAAAACTTATGTGTAATATTCCTTTTACTAATTTCTGTAGCAATATGTTTAGATAATTTTTCATATTTAAATCTTTTCAAAAACTAACTCTGTGGTACTTTTGATAACTCCTCAAAAAATGATTCTATAAGGGCTGGGATTACAGGCTCAGTGGCATAAACCCCTGCATGGCAAGCAGGAAGTCATGAGTTTGAACCCTGATATCAGACGAGATTGGGCATGTTCAGGGTGGTATGGCCGTAGACAAGAACCCTGATATCAAAAACACAAAACAAAACAAAAAATCCACTTAGTCAATTTAAAACTGTTTAAATTAATATTTTTGGAAAGTTGCCAAAGCTCTTGAGGTAACAATCTAATTCTAAACAAATTTTATAACACATCAGCATGTTAATTTAACTTTTTCATCCTAGTTATGTTTATATAGTAGAATGCTGTCTCAGTTTAGCTTTGAGGAAAGGACTTACCCTTTTAGATCAGAGTTTTCTATATACTGTATTATGACTGTGACTTTTCCCTGTGTAGTAAATACCTATTGCATACATTCTTCACAAAAATATTTAATGTCATAATAAATGTCTAGAACTGAACTACACGCAAAAAGACACCATTACATACAAAAAGTGAAGTTCATTAAATAATGTATCTATAAAATGGGTTAGGTATGAAATTGACTATTTCATTTGTTGTATATTTTATTTTTGTCATGTCCCAAGGTCACACCACTTAGGACTTTGTGCTGTAACAGAAACCACTGTAGGTTTTAAGTTGCTAGCTCTAATTCATAACCCTACACATTCCTTAACCTAGAGACGTTACTTGCTTCAGAATAAAGGCTATCTTTAAAAATGGGAAGAGGAACAATATAGATGAATGGATATCCTACAACACGTAAGTATTCATATGAAAGCAGTCGACATTGGTTCTATTTCTAGTATTATTAATATTAATAAGTCAATTTGAGAAAGGTGTTATACTTCCATATAAAATATTTACGAACATTACTGTCTCTTCTTGGTATAGCTGATATTCCTGAAAATTGTCTACAATTAGAACTAGTTTATAACAAATACTCTAAGTTTATTTTCTTTTAAATTCTTTTACATATTTAATGTACTTATTTCACCTACTTCACTGTATTGCAAAGTCAAATTTCCTTCAAGAAAAATACAGTGTATAAGTCTAGCTAGAGTAGCTTATTGTGCTGTAGTAAATAAGTCTCAAACCTCAGTGTCACAGGAAAGAATATTATCAGCATCAAGAGGATATGTATATTTCATTGAAGTAAAGTGTGTTTATGTCTATGAAACCGTAGGACAGCTATTCCATACATGATGGCCCAATGATCCAAACCACCTGGACTTTGTGGCTCCACAGTGTGGATAAGAGCCATCAGACAGAGGCTGGGTCACTGAGTGGAGGTCTCCCCTGCTTCTTAGACAGCTGCCACTCAGGTTAGGCAGAACATTACTTCCAGACCGACTAACTGGAGAACTTCATAACACCTAGTTTCATTATACTGTACAGGGAAGGCTAGGAATTAAAACGTTTTGCTGGGTCATAAACACAAATGAGTTTATGTGGGTGGAGAGTTTAAGAATTAATGAAAAAAAGGCAAATATGAAATTTCCTTACAAATGTTTGTGTACATTTCATTTTATTGAAATAAATTAACTTAAATTTTTCAAAAGGCAGTATAGTCAACAGGCAAAAAAAACTAGGGAGATAAAATTTAAAATAAAATTAAACAGTTATGGCCTTAAGCACAATAAGTTAATCTTTCTGCACCTCCATACCATCAACCAAGTAACATCAATAATAATTCAGTACTCATTTCTATTTCCCTGACATATGTTATTACATATGGATGAAGTACTTTTTCCATGGCTGCATGTCAAAAACCAAAATATTATCAGTGGTATTTTCAAATTTATATTAATTATATTATCAAGTATAAAATTCCTATGATTCATAAAAAATACAGTCTGAACTTCCTGATCTATGCTGTGTGACAGAATCATTTTATTTCTTTCCTTATAAAGAGTTAACTTAGAAAAAAACCACATTAAACATTTCTAATATAAAAAATTTGCATGGGTAGAGGTTTGCCTGCTTTTAAATAATTATTAAAATTTTCTGGCCACTTATTTTAGTTTTATTGTATTTTCAGTTACAAATGATTTCCTATCTTAAACAGGGATATAAATTTCCTGTATAGATTAAAGTAGAAGATAAGAGTCATTTGCTACTGAGAAAGGTAATATTGCAACAAAGATTTTATCACCTTCTGAGTCTTTAAAACAGTTTCAATCTATGAATCTATCTTTTAAAAAAAGACTCTTAAACAAAAAGCCTACTATTATTGCCAAACACCTTTGAGATGTTGGTATTTTTGAAATGTTAATTAACAATGAACTTTAAAATTATATTGAAAGCAGAAATTGTCCAAAAGATTTATATCCAGAAAAGAATCAAATTTCATGAATCCACTTTGCATAAAGTTGTACTATATTAATAATATCCACTGTACAAGGTACAAATACCTTGTACAGTTAACAGGTAATATTTTTATATTTATTGTCTTCACTTAAGAATTTACTTATAAATCCTGTGTTAGTAATCACTGGGCAAAATATGCAGGCCACGAAGGAAATTCTATATATTGTATTCCTAATGTTAATAAAACATTCTATTTGTGGAGTTGGGACTTCTTCTGAATCAGGGGAGATTTCTGGTTTAAAATTAGCATACCGAATGTCTGTCAAATTCAGCATCTACTGAAAGAAAGAATATAATATTTTTATTGTATCACTTGAATAAGTAAGTCATCTTTTTATCCCTCAAAATGTTGATCATAGTATGTGGTGATAATATGGTAAATTTAAGATATCACATAATATTTCCAAATGGTAAGTTACTATAGTTAAGTGTGCATATGTATAAAATTAGTCTTTCCATGTAGATAAGGACATATTAATTCTTTTTTTTTCTTTGTCTTCAATATCAGTCTTAAGGGTTTCCTCTGTTTGGTCATTTTTAAGCATGCAGCACTTCCTATGAATCATTTTTTTCCTCTAAGAGGACACAGTGTAGATAAAGTAGAAGAGTGAGTCATTTGCTACTGAGAAAAGTAATGCTATAACTAAGATTTTAGGGCTTTCTAGTTAGAATAAACAAACAAAATTATGAATCCATTATTAAATTGCTTCAATATGGCCACATTACATAGCGTGAGCATGAAAAGAGGGACACATAAGCTGGATGGCTGTGTCCTAGAAAGCATTACTGAGGACACTGTATTTCCAAAATCAAATTAGGGTTTGTACAGAGCTATTCTATGTAAAGAGACTCCAGGCAGAAGGATGGCATCTATAAAGCCATGGAAATGTGATAAAACTTGGCAGGGTCCTAAAGCATGCACCATTTAAAAGAACACTGAAATACAAAATGAAAAAAATGAAAGATAAGACTTAGGTAGTTCCAGTATCCTAGTGTCATGCCTGAGAGCAAACTTAACTCTCTGACTCCAGCAACTGTTACCTTAACATTGTCTGCTCCCTCCCCCCCTTCAAGTAAGGGACAAAACAAAGGACAATTGCATCCAAAGTCAGTTCAAAAATTCTGTCACATTGAGATGAATGTCTAGAATGTATTTTTTACAAATGGAGAGAGGGAATAAAATTTTAACAATCCTATATAAACTTTTTCTCACTATGAAGTCTGAGGCATCCACTACTTTTTCCAGCTGTTTGGCTCCTCTACCTATATTTTTCTGCATTGTAGTAAAAAGACTGAAATATTCTTAGGTTAATGCATCAACCAGATGTCATAATATGTTTTAAAATTAAATGTATACCCTCCATTACCTTGATCCTTTAGCAGTAAAGTCGGCATCATTACTTTTTTAAGGAGAACCAAAGTAATTTTTTACAGAAGTGACACATCCCAAATCAAACAGCTGATAGGTGGCTGAGACAGAATGTGACCCCAGTTCTTCATACATTAATTGTCGAACTTGTTTCAACACACACTACACTAAGCAAAAATTCTAATTTGAAAACATCTTAACTTCAACTTAAGTCAAACCATTAAAAGACACTGCACAAGGAGAATACATTCACTAAAAACTGCTCCTTCCTAAGTGAAATACCCTGAGCTACAGATTCTGCCAATACAACATGAGAAACAGCTGAAAAAATGCAGTGAGTTGTAGAATTTGAAGAATTTATCATAAGTGATTTTTAATGTAGTCATTTTACCATCCAGTTGAGATAAAATTGATTGAGCCTAAGTTTTTCATGACTATTGAAATGTAGAATTAACGAATGAAAAGAAATGAAAGAATTAAAAGGCAGTGGCTAAACCTGAGAATCACCATTCATTTCAGCATTTCAAATGGTGAGTTAGGTCTAGGAATTCTAATGAAAGACACCTGTATTTTTCTATTTTATAGTTACAGTTTTCATTTGTAATCATATATATTATATATAGTATATCATACATATTCACACTATTATTTTATACTTATATATAAATATTTTATTTTTAAATAAAAATGTCCTAAAAACACAGGGAAAATCAACTATGAGTAACACCCACACAAATAGACTTAATTCATTTATAAACTTGAGCTTCGTCAGGAAAATGCTCTGTTAACTGGATTTTCAAATGCCAGAGAATGGTTCATTAGCTTTAACTGTAATATTATGATGACAAATCACGTAGTAGAATAGAGACCCATATCATTTTATCTACATAAAAATAATGCACTCTCTGATGAATTTAGGATTTTTGACAGTTTAGTTATCAAGCCTTGATATAAATTCATGTAGCATGTTGAAAAAGCATATCTCCACTGTTACGGTACATTTAAACTGACAAGAAATAGGACTGAACAATGATTCTTTGATCTAAAATGACTTTCATAGTTTGTTATAAGTTTTTTGCCACCTGGCACTTACACATAGGCAACTGAGAGGAAACTAAACTTCAAAGTATCTCCTGGTTAGAAGTGGCGTAAACAGAAGTCCCCAGGTACTAACTTCCTAAACTGCTGTTTGTGATAGTATTTTGTGAAGGAAAATACACAGCTTTACTTATACCTTCAAAAACATATGTTCCCCCAGAAACAAATAACATCTACACAAATCATAAACTCCATAGTCTAAGACACTCTAGGTATTTTAACTTAGTGGTTGCATAATACTCATTAATCAACAACAACAACAACAACAAAAAAAAGTAAGTCACATATTATGCACCTGATGTACTCCTGGCACCATGCCAACTGCTGGACATGAAGCAAGTGACATCTTAAAGATGCCTCATGAGACAGCTGATTATGAAACAGACAAATGCCAAGATCCTTTGTGAGGAAGGGCTAGGGGCTCTGTAAAAACTGAGATAAGTTAATTATTTGGCCTGAATACAGGAACATTGGTGAAGATTATCAGAAAAATATCAGATATACATCCGAAAGCATTATTAAAACCTAGCAGACTGATTCAGGGTAAAGGAAACCATGTATACACAGAAAGAAAACATACAGTGAAGCAAAGGTACAGAAATGCACAAAGGTAAAGTGTGTTTGCGAAAAAGACATTTACTAATTTAGAGCACGCTGTATGGACTATGAGATTAAAAAGAAAGGCAGAACCATATGAGAAAAGATGTAAGTTGCCCTTTAAAATTCTAAATTATATCTGAAAATCAATGATAAATCATGAAAGAAAGTCTCTTAACATCTAAGTATATATTAAGAAGCTTAACTTGTTGGCAATTTGAAAGGTGATATAAGGCAAGGCAGAGAAACTCATAGGGAGGAACATGCAATTATTTGGCAAGAAATGGTTTAAAAACTAATCGTAAATATAAGTAACTCATCAGACCTTAGCACAAATCTACACTGGGAGGTAGTATGACAAAAGAAGTATGTCAATTAAGAACTTTTAAAAGCCACTGAAAATATATCTAATTGGTTACAAGTATACATGTTCTTGTTCCCTATAAAATTTGTTTAACATTCAGGACTCAAATATTTACTATGGGGTCAACATTTCGGTAAGCATTAGAATAAAAAATGTTAAAACCATATGATTATCATGTGACTAAGAATAAAAATTACATGTAATCAAAATATAATGGAAGTCCAAAATAAAAATGGCAAGCTATGAGATGGGTGTGGTGGCACATTCCTGTAATCCCAGCACTCAGGAGGCTGAGGTAAGAGGATCCTTGCAAGTTAGAGACCAGCCTGAGTAAAATCTATTGGGAAAATGAAATTTTGAGCAGCAAACTAAACTGTTCAATTTTCACTTTCAAAAAATTATGCTAATTATGAAACATTTTTTAAAAATAAACAAGCTAATAGAAAAATGAACTATTTCAACTGTTTATTTGCCTAGGTTTGTTAAAAAGCCAGAAAATACAGAACTACAGAATACACATTTGCTGTCTATATTTGTTATACAATATAAAATCTTTGAAATATTTATAATAGCTACAGAAAAAATCTTCAAAGTTGTTTGATTTGAGGAGAATTACCTAAGTCTTTAGTAGTAGTTAGGAAGACTTGCCAGTAAATTTCACATGGTGTTTTTCTGAGCTCAAAGTTGGTACTCATTCCAAATAAATGAGTGAAAAAATAAATGAAAGCAAGCAAGAAAATAAGGAAGAAAAATTTTAAAAGCAAAAAACAAAATGTTTTATTATTTTTAAGCTAACATTTTAATTTCAATGTACTATTTTTTTCTACCCATGATTTTATGTGTTCAAATTATGAAGATAATATTTTGAGACTGAAAGATTTATATTCAGGACCTCTTTTTCCCCTGTTTGGGAATGTAGTTAGACTTATCCTAAAAGTTTGGAAGGTCTGTCCTTACAATTGCACAGACATTGCAGAAGAACAATTAACTTCATCACTACTTACAATTTTAAAGCTAAGTCAGTTCTAAGAAGGAAATAAAGAGTTTTTCAAATTTGCATATGAATCACTTCTTATAAAAGAGTTCCTTCTTTCCAATGTGAGATGTTGGATGTACCTTGGATATTCCAGATTACCCTGGGCCAATGAAAGACAGAAAAAAAGAGTAAAAGCTTTTGCAGGTTTTATTTTCCAGCCAGTAAAAAGATCAAGTTGTTAAATTCTACATTCTTTATGGAGGAAAAAGGAACTTATAGCCCATGTTATATTAAAAAGTCTAGCACTAAATTAGAGAAAAGCAAAACAAGTGAGAAAATGCTAGGATAGAAATAATAATTATAAAAATAAAATAAATTCTAACCTGAATTTAATAATAAATTAGACTCTGAAGGAAGTCTTAGAACAGTGGCCACAAAGACAATTATGCAAGGAACCAGGTATAAGTCACAGTACAGTATCATTTTGCAGAGAATATTCCAGTGAAGTTAAAGGATCCCTGAGGAGAAAGGAAGCTAAGAGCACAAGTCTGAAGTAAAACTTTACAAAGGCAATTCAATTCACAGACTTCTAACTTCAGTCCAAAAAGTCCAGGTTCATAAAGACTTGTGGTTGAAAGGTTGGTGGCAGCTATTCCATTTTGGGGACTTAGCAGAGCGCTTTGTTCCTGGAGTATTTGACAGTGCTAAATTTAACAGTCTTGTTCCTCTATGGAAAAAATAAACCTATCAGATAAGAAAGAAGTTCACTGCAAAAAACAAAAAGACAAATTTCTATCCATAGTTCTGATTATCTGTGCAAAAGTTCTAGAATAATAATTTCAAAAACATTAGAAAGGAGAGTTGTTACATAATAGGGCTACAATTTGTTAAGACTGATTTTTCTTTGAAAAAATTGAAAATCATTCCAAATTTTGTTACTTTTTCTAGATTTATGAGCATATTTTCATCTTAAAATAACAAAAACAAAACAAAAATTTAGGGTCTAAATACTGAATGAAGTGTGTGTGTGTGTGTGTGTGTGTGTGTGTGTTTAAGATAGGCTTTCATTATACAATTCAGGCTGGCCTTGAACTCACTTTTTAGCCCAGGCTGTCCTCAAATTCACAGTGATCTTCCTGCTTCAGCCTCCCAAGTGCTGGGATTATAGGCATGAACTATAATCCCACCTGGGATTTATTTTGCAATAAAGAAATAAATAAATTTGAATTAAAACAAAAGGTAAATAACCCTATATATTCCTTGTGCAATAACAGTAGAACTACTGAATTTTAATTCAACTGTGCATGAGAAAAGTCTATTACTTTCCATTTTAGATCAACTTGATTTATAACAATTCTAGATCTGCCAGAGAGGTGGGCTCATAGAGTATAAAGAAAACTTACAGTGAAGGCCTATGACACTAGAGAATTTTAAACAACACAGGTACTTCAACAAATAAAGAATAAATTAACATCAACAAGAATATCATAAAAGTATTCTATGTCTCAACAAGATTTCTGCTGTTTTAGATATAAATACATTGTACTTTATATCTAAAACAATACCAGAGATTATACAGGCCCATTAGGACTCTAACTAAATAAAATGAAATTAGTATGTCAAAGAGATAGCTCTACTCCATGTTTATCACAGCACTAGTAACAGCAGGTAACATGAAGTCAACCTAAATGTTCAACAATGGAAAATGTATAAAGTATCTATGATACACACACACACACACACACACACACACACACACACACAGCGAGAGCGAGAGAGAGAGCGCTATAATGAGATAATACTCAGTTGTATAAAAAATGAAGAAAATTTTGATATTTGCAATGACATGAATGCACCTCGTAGACTAAAATGCACCACACACTGAAAAGCAAATACCATATAACTTCACTCATATGGAATCTGAAAGTGTTGAACTTCAGAGAGTACAGCAGTGGTTCTAGAGATTGGGAGGCTGAAAGGCATTGAGGAGATACTAGTCTAAAAACACAAAACTTCAGTTATTCCTATACCAAAGAGAGCTATTATAAAATGTAACAACTACAGTTAATAATGATATATTGTATTCACAAAAAACATTCAGAGTAGCTTTTTAAGTGTTACTGCCCCAAAAAAGCAATAACTGTGCAAATGTGCTATTTTCATATATATAAATATGTATATACATGTGTGCATTAATTAGCTTAATTCAGTCATTCTACAAGGTATATATTTTTCAAAACCTCATGTTTTGCATACATACTAGTACATATAACTTTTTCAGTTAAAAACAAAATATAAAAAATCCATGCCAAAACCTCCCTGAGGAGCAAATGAAATAATACCAAGCATAATTCCTGACATACAGACGATACCTCCTCTATATCATACAGGAGCTGCCATTTACCCTCCAGAGCCCATTGTACGAATTCATTCAAGAAGACTTTCAGAGAGATGCACAAAGAGCTAAAATAAACTATCAAAATCACTGGCTTTCAGGACAAATCGATTAAATGAATTTATCTTGGTTTGAGTTACCCATTCATTTAATCATTTTGTGAATCTGAGTTATTTTCTATTTGTCAAGCATTATAATAGATAGAAAAGACATAGTGTTGATAATACATAGGCTTGGTCTTTTTTTTTTTTTTTCTTTCTTTTTTGGTTTGTTTTTTGGGTACCTGGGATCAAACTCAGGACTTTGCACTCACCAGGGAGGCGCTTATGCCACTGAGCTAAATCCCTGGCCCCTTAGATCTGGTCTTTGAGGGGCCCTCATACTAACAGCAAAATGTGCAAACTGACATATTATGATGTTACTTGTGTTCTCAAATATAAACAGATACAATATTGAAATAATAGTCTCTTTTTAAAATCTTGTTTATTCTCTCCCTTCCTGAGATACACAAGCTGGGTAAAGTTGACATTTTCTACCAGTACGGTAAGGTGTAGTATATTTACTTCCTTTTAGAAGAAATGAGCCTTTGTCATTCACTAGGTGAGAAAAGTCCAGAGGAAACCCCTCTTAACCTTTCCCATAGTCTAATTAGGGAAACAATCTGTCAATCACTAACCAAGTGTTCTTTACCTAGGTATCTGCAGGAAAGAGAAGTTACAAATTATCTCACTCCAATGCAGGTATTAACTGTCTTGTTTTTATATCTTTTTGCATCAACACATTAGCAGCTGAGAAGTACGTAATGGTGATTAAAAATAAGGCAGTGTCACTGTGGTAGTTTAGAATCTACTCATAAACTATTTTGTCTCCTTCTGTGGAGCCTGTCTGTGGGGTGTATATAATACAGCTCTGTTGAGTTCAGGAATGGTCACACGATTTAGTTGGGCCAATAAAAAGTGAATACAGACAGGTAACTTCTGCCTAGTGGGAGTTTTCAAAGGCAGCCTATAGTTTGGTGCATTTTCCTTCTCATCAATTATATTACAGACATGACCTAGATAAAGACCGTTTCATCAGCCTGAGTTCCAGAATGAAGATGATAGGAAGGCGACCTGCAGTAGGCTCTTGAGGGCCTTGTAACACCAAGGAGAAATAAACCTTTGGTGAGAAAAAATCATTTGTTCTTACCATGTGAGATAACCTATCTGAAGCAATATAATTACTCCTCTTTAGCACTGTCTGTGCTTTGTAGGTCTGTTATCTTCTTGTAAAAAGCAAAAGAAAATTCATTCTAAAGTAAAAGGTATTTGCTACCTTTCCCTATTTTGGGCTTTGGTATGATCTTTGTTGCAGTATGCAACCATGGCAGGCTATGCACACACTCTGAAATGCCAGCATTTAAATTCAAATTTGTCTCTTTTCAGTGATGGTATCTTGATCAAGGAACTCATTTTTTGAGCTTCCCATGCGTCTTTTGTAAAATGTGGACAACAGTCTATTCCCAAGATGAAGCTTTGAGAATTCACTGAATTAGCACATGTAAAACAAAGATGTACCTAGAATGTGGCAATACTATGGATGCTACCATTTACCATTAATTTATTATTGATATTTGCTATAGATACTACTCACCAAGATGTCTATGCTTCCATAAATAACACATTTAAGTTTTTGTCTTTCTGATCTCCACTCTAACCATTAGAAAATGATATTGCATATCATATATTAAAATTATATCTATCCAGAATCCAAACATTTCAGATATCATTTCTACACTCAAACTTTGCAATAGCTTTCTATTTACCTTTCCTATCTATGCCTTCCCTTCTCTGCATCAGGCCATATGCCTCGTGGTCCTCTCTGATCTCCTACTACTCTACCTATGCTTGCTTCATTCAGGAAAATGGCTCTTGCTCTGCTTTGTACTTTTACTTTTGGGGTTTTTGCTATAGCTCTTCCAGGGCCTGGAATGTTCTCCTTTCAGGTATTCTCCCTGCTAAGTTCATCACCTTCTTCAAAACTTTGCCTAATTCTCATTTTCTTACTTCTGTAAAGATCTTTTTTTATTTTTAATTACAACTCTTCCCCAATCCACCCCATTCATGCATGTATCTTACCCCAATCACTCTACTTACATTTTGTTTTTGCCATAGCACTTATCACTTTCTAATGTGCTTAGAATGCATGTTTATTATTGCTTCTTATCTCTCACAACAATGATAGCTTTGTAAGTGGAGGGTGTTTTGTTCTGTACACTGATTCCAAGCAAACAGAGCAGTGTCTGGTGTGTGAAAGGTGGTAAATGAATATTGTGTGCTGAGTGAACAAACTAAGCATAATGTGAGAACCTTTTGATAAATGAGGCTTTAGTTCAGCAATTAACTATGGTGGTGAAAAGTGAACTTCTAATAAAACTGTGCTATTAAAAGAGATATAAAGTGTTCTACGGTAGATCAAACCTACGAGGAAATGAGACAAAAGAAGGATTTTCGATTCACACAGATTCTACATTTGGATTGAGGAAGGTCAGCTATTTCAGGCTAATAAGGAAATCATGCCCTCAGAAGCCCTGAGACTGTAGAGCTGTTTAGATCTGTACTTTAATATTTAATTTCATATATTTCATGAAGGAAACTGATTAATAATTGCAACCAGTGAAGCATCTACATAAAAGACTGACCCCTGCAAGCTGTTGTTTATTTGAAGATTAAAATAGTACCTTTTTTTCCTTATAAAACAAGCCACTGGTGGGTCATTTTATTAACTTCACAGAGCTGAAAATAAACTAAAGCAAAATGTGAAGGATAACTAGCCACATGCTTTTCAGTAACATTTTTTAGGGCAACAGAGATGATTGGTACACATTTTGATACTGAACTGATTTCACTGAAGAAACATTAACTTGAAATTATCAAGTTTTTCTAAGCTCCTATTTTACTTTATCTTATTTATTTATTTATTTATTTATTGGGTTTTTTGCGACGAGATTTCAGTGAGTAGTTCAGGTTAGCCTTGAACTCACTATATAGCCCAGGCTGGACTATAACTTGTGGTGATTCTCCTGCCTCAGTTTCCAGAGTACTGGGACCACAGGTATGCACCACCACATCGAGCTTAAACTGTTACTTTAATGAATGTATCTTAGCTCCTCAACATTGTCAACTCAGACTCTAGCTCATACACATTTATCAAGGGAGAAACACTGAAGATAACAAACCCAACAACAATTTTCATCTCTACTATAACAATCCATCAACACACTCAGATACTTCAAACACCCACTGTATTTTGCAACTGAATGACTTCATGCTAGCCTCAGAAAGTACAATCTTTTAAGAACAAAGAATGACTAGCAATCTGAGGAAGTGAAAGTTTGAATAATTAATTTCTCCTCAATCCTTGTTGTGGTTTTGGTTTCTGGAAGTATGGTAGTACTGAGGACACAGTATTATAACCTGACACCAATTACGAAGGGATGTTGAATGACCTACATCCTAGACCTTTTATCATTGTTTGTTCTGAGACAACATATCTCTAAATTCCTAGTTCAAGGCTAGGTTTGAACTTGCAATCCTCCTGCCTCAGCCTCTCAGAGTGCTGGGATTGCAGGCATGTGCCATCATGCCCACCTTTGAACTTTTCATTCTCTACATTAATCAATAATTTTTGAAGACATTGGCTTACTGTAAAATTTGTTTCCAACATCCATATATTACTGACTACTAGAAATGAAACAGAATTTTCAAAAACAAATGAAAATTTAAGTGGAATGTACAAGTTTTATGCACTTCTAATAAACTATCTTGATATCTTTTACTAATATATTTTATTAAAATATGTACTATTTTAATACTTCCAAATATTTTAAAACTTACAATAAGATTTCACTGGCAGGAAAAGTTACATTTTAGAATGAAAAAGATATTTACAAAGAAATATTCTAAATTGATTTTGCAAATTCCTAACAAGAGTATGTGACTTAGTGTCTTTCAAGCTCACACATTTAAGCAAACACAATTAAGAAATTCCTTGAAACTCAACAAATGTGCACTAAAACATGAAAACGCTCCACCCGGTACTCAACTAGCAATTAGCAGTTTTACCATTAAAGAGAAACACTTTTTCTGGATCCACAAGAAAAATATGAAAAAGAGTGTAAGATTATTAAAAGTTAAAGAATCCTTGACCTTTACATTTTGGAAATAGCACTCATTGGACCTAGTGAGAGGGCTAATGCTGAAATGTTTTGTACTACTATAATCCGAGAACAATCATAGAGAAAAGATGAGCAATGTGGCCAGAAATTTAGAGGTGACATGGTTGGTTATGGCTTGCACAGCTGAATTAGTATCAAATCAAACAACTGTCCCAGGCCTCTTTATAGTCTGGCAACTAAGACCTCAGAGGAACTTCAACCTTTAAGAAGGTATTTGTCTAGACAGATGCAGCCCTTCCCTGGTCATCTTGGGACAATAAAAGACAAAGATTTAGCTTTTACCAGCTGTGTCCTCATTGCTACCAGTTCCTTTTGAAAATCATTATAAAAATTGACTGGTCACTGTTTTCTGGAATTGACATTGCAAGTGAGTTTCCTGAGTGTCTTGTGAAACATAAGCCCTATAGCTATTTAGTAATTAGAATTTTTAAAAACATGAAAGTTTTAAGAAAACCATTTTTTTAAATTAAGGGGAGAATAAAGAATCTTTATTTATATGTTTTTTATTTATAGAAATGTCTGTTTAAATCATCTGTATCTTTTTTTCAAATTATGTACTTCTCCAGATAGGTACATAAATTCCCAATACCTATTTGATAATCATTATTAAAACTTCAGGTTCCAGTGATGAGATATTGCAGTGATGCAAATATTGTAAGGGCAAAGGCACATCGTTTTCAAAATGAGCCCCTAGGATTTTTCTAAGGAATTAGAAGAGTAATAATTATACTCACTCAGAACAGAACAGGAAGCCCTATCCTGCTGACATCTTTTTGATTTCTTAAAGTCAAAAACTTGAGTTTGAATTTTACATTCTGCTATTTACATTTTGACCATAAAAAATTCCTTTCCAAGAATTCTCCTCGGTAGCAGTGGCATGATAGCTACTTGCAGGTTTACTTAATTTCTAAAGGCCATAGTACTGTGCCTGCCACATAATATGCCATCAACAGCCATAAGCCTGCTTAATGATTTGCGGCTATATACTGTACTAAATTTTAAACATTTAAAGTACTCTCACATGCATTATCTCACTGGAATGCAAGACAAAAAGAAAGGAAGGAGTGAGAAGCAAAAGGAAGAAGGGAGGGTGAAGGAAGGAAAAAAGGAAGACGGGAGGGAGAGAGGGAAGGGAAGGAGACAAGGAGCAAGAAAGAAGGGATGATCAGGTTAACAAACACTATCCCAATTAACAACATAATAGATAAGGAATTAGGATCAAAAATGTTATAATCTGGTCAGTGTTACACAGTTCTGACAGACATTTAAATTTTAAGAGTAATTTTTCCAAAATGTTCTTTAAATAAATAGAATTTCAAAGAACTTCAAGTTAAGTGTTAGAACCAACCTACTGTGCTGTTATCTATGACAGGTGTCTTCTAACCACACCCTGATTCTTTTCTATCCACTGGGTTCCAGCACGCAGCCAGGGCAGCAGTACTGTGTCAAGGAGCCGGTCTACTGACAGCTTGTGAGAAAGGGAGGTGGATGATTCTGGCATGGTCAGGAGTTTTTGCCCAAATCCCAGAGCCTGTCTCCTCTCTACATTCACACCCAAAGCTATGTCACACAGGGTTTGAAAATAAAAAAATCTATGTGAGCAGCTCTCAACAAAGACACCTTCTATAATTCAAAATAACTGAACAGTGAGTATAGTGATTACTCTTCTAATCCCTTAGGAAAAGATACAGGGTGTTGGAATACATCTGTGTGATACAGAACTAGGATATCATTAAGCCATAAACCAAAGCTAATGCTCAATAGTCATAACTTCACTTCTAGTAAAGTTAACACTTACTTTGAAATTTTAAATATGAAATTAATTTTAAAATAATTTTTGTTTTGTGGGTCTCTTAATCATACACCCTATGAGCCAAATGAACAATCCAGCGCTGACCATACCTCTATCCTCAGCTACTTCCTGCACTCCGAGAACGTGAAAGGACTCTGTTCTCTACCCCCTTTCCTTCCACAATCCACTATTTGCTCTGTTTACACATCGTGCCTCTGTTCCCATAAAGATAAGGACTCCAGGCCTTTCCAATCCAAGGTATGTCCATGAATTTCCTGCCTCATTGAAGAGCACTTTAAAAATAATATTTTGAAAGCACAGTCATTTGCAGTACATCAAACTACTGTCTGATTATAATAATACATACTAAATTTTCAGCAGCAAAATATAACTAAGGATAGTAAGTGATCAAAATAATTTTGCAAGTTTTGAAAAATTACAGGAAAAATGAATTTAAAAGTCAGTTAGATTCTAGCAAGTGTGAGGTCATGAGTTCGATCCCCAGTATCCCTCCCAAAAGTCAATTAGATGGCAGGTATATTTAATAGGTCCGTCATTTCTTGTTTCTCTCCTTAACAACTTATAGAAGAAAATAATTTTAAAATGTCTTTGACTCAATCTAGTTTTTAAAATATTATCCTGCTTGGGTCTATTCATTACAGCTAAATGATTTCTCATCAAAATAACATTTTCTTTTCCATATACGTCACTGTAATGCTATCTACTAGTGGAAACAATTTTAAAAATTTCATGGTTGTCCCACAAATACTCCCTGGCATACCTGCAGCTGCAACATGTATCCTGGATAACATGGATCGAAGTCCTAACCTTACCCCAAGTATGGCTATACTTACTACTACTATTAGTATAATCACCATCATCATCATCATATTATGTAACTAGTATAATGATAGTGTTTGGAAGCAAAATACACAATTTTTTAAATAGTATTCTGTTTTCACTAGCAGTTTTTCCATTTACAATATGTAGTAATTCTCAGTTGCTGAAAATTAAGTGAAGACTGGCAAAGAACTGTGTTGTTTTTCAAAATGGTAAATTTAATACTCCTGTCTCTAAAAAGTGTCACTGTTATCAACCCCCAGCAAGCTCTTTCTCAATCCAAACATTTTAAATGAATTTTATGAGAATTTTAAACTGAACATTTCAGTTTCAGTTCAATAAAACTGAACATTTCAATTTTATTTCTATTTGCGAAAAGTTCCAACTTTTATTGGATTTATTGAAACATTTATTTTTTACACTTATAGAAATCTACACTAATATCTACAGAGCCTCTATTTACAATATATGCATCTGTTTCAAAAAAATCTTACTTATCTTTTGTTAAGGTGCATCTTCTATTTTCTTCTTTCCTTAACTATGTATGTCAAAAATTATTAAGGGATTAGATATTGATTCTCCAGTACTTTTTTCATCTCTGTTTTCATTTCTCACAGACCCAGAACCTTAATTTGGATTTAGCGAGATTATTTAGGGCACTGTCTAAACCATTAGCTGCAATACATACAAACATATTTCTGCCTATCCTTTCCTCTGAGTAGGGATTATAACTGGCAGAGAAGTTCTGGTTGATACGTGGGTGTCTGGCCTGTGCAAGCACAGTCTTTCAGGCTTCTTAGTCACTCATTTCCTGAGCAATGTGAAACTTCTTAGACCACTACTGTCTGACACAGTCCTCGGCCCTCTAATCTCCTGTCTAGCCTTGCATTCTTACTGTCCACATCTGAAAGTCTGGCTCAGCGTACATCTCCAATGTAGATTTTGTCAAATGACATCCTTGAACTAGCCCCTTGCCTCCCTCCATCCTGCCTTTCCTGTTTTCCTTCCTTCCATCTTCTCTGTCACACTTTCTGTCCTGTACCCTCTCCTTTTCCTTCCTTCTGTTCATCTCTCTGTCTATTCTTCTTCTTTCCTTTCACCACAAACAAAATACAAATAAATAAATAACAGCTGTGAACTTCACCTTGGCTTTCTCACAACCTCACTGTTGTGCTATCTTTAAATGCGTCTTTTTACACTTTCGTTCACAATATCAATCATATCCCAATATTGATTGGCTATGTGGTTTGTAACTGTTCCATTTGACTTTTTACAATTTTTGTTCTTCTTCTATCGCCTTGGCTTGTTTCATCCATTAGGTGTGCCTCCAAATCTGTGAACCATTTTGCTTTGAATGTGGACTTACTCTTTTCCTCTTCTTTTCTCCAGAGGTAGCAGTATTAAAACTACCTTCAGTCACTAACCCAGCTTCTCTTCTAGAAACACCCAGTTTAGTGGAATTGATGGTATATAAGGCTCTGGTGAGATTCCCCCAGGTAAAACTTGCCAAAATAAAATTCAAAACTAATATCAGAGTTAGATTTGTAAACTATCAAACAATAGTGAGATTAGAAACTGTGAAGTAAGAAAAGCTCCCCTGGTAGAAATACACCATCTAAAAATGATGCATTCATGAAACATGTACAGAGTATCTATTATACTACTGAAAGAGTAACATACTCTTTTAGGTGGTTGAGATACATCACGGAAGAAAAGAGATAAAGGTGAAGGATGTGAGATAATGATGATCCAGAAAAGTAAAGGATGAGATAAAGTTAGCCAAATGAATACCTGGGGAAAAGTGTTCCAAACAAAGCACACGAGTACAGAGACTCCTGAGCTCCAGGAACAAGGGAAGCAGCAAGAGGGCAAGGAAGCTGAGAATAGTCAGCAAAAGAAACAGTTTGGGAGACATATCCAAGGGAAGATGTCAGATAAACAGTGCTGGTATGAGAGACCAGGTAAAGTCATACTGGCTACAATAAGACTTTGGCTTTTTATTCTGTGTCAGTCTAAAAGCTATTCAATGGCAGTGAGCAGAAAAACACATGACTGAATTTCAGTAATGACGGGATCACACTGGATGATGAAGTAGGGCAAGGGTTTAAGCAGGTACTCTGGTTAGGTGGCTGGCTCAAAAATGCAAGTGAAAGACAGTAAGTTTGATCACTACAGTAGCAAGGAAAATTGGTTTCTCTCTGAATATACAGTATTTTAAACATAAAGCAATAGATTGAGGTATGCCAGTGAGCTTGGAATCAAACAAGACTTACTGCAAGATGTTTTTTCCTAGAAATTGGATGAATGAGGTCTCCATCACTTAAGATAACTCAGATAGGGTTAGAAGAGATTTTTATGGAGAAGACAGAAAGTTCAGTTCTAAGCATATGGAATTTCAGAGATTTCAGGGACATCTAAAGATTTACACCAGAGTCAATCTAAAAGACAAATTGCTCTCTTTTCTACATTGTCCTGCCCCCATTCCTGGTAATTTTTCCTCCTGCATCCTAGTCAGTACTTTTAGAGGGAAAATATCCTACGTGAACTTCTCAATTGTCCTTACCTTTGAACAACCTATAGTGCTCAATGGAACAAATAAAAACATACTGGGCAATGTCCAAAAATGAAATATACATCACCGTTGAACTGACTTTGTTAGTAAGCCATAATACATAGTCTTTGTCACAGAATTGAGACTTTTAGGAAACTTAGGCAGAATCTACAGTAACCTCTTATTTTATCCTTGAGGAAGGTGAAACTCAGGAAGGATAAATGACTTTCAAAAGGTCAGTCATCTACGTATTATAGAGCTGGAGCTAGAACCAAGGGATCCTGCAAGCTATTAAGGCACAATGCCACATAGCTGATTTCCTGCTTTCACTATAATTCAGATAGTGCACCATGCAAATTGTATTTACATATTTTATTTGGAAATGTAATTAAATACCAGACTTTTAGCATAGAGTTACCATTTTCCTGGCCTTGAAAGCAAAACTTCCTTTTCTAATTAGATGTGTTCTGAGACCTTCAGTTAACCTCGAGATGAACAGGACTTGGATTTTACAACCTTACCAAAAAAATGATTTACAACAATAAGATACCCTTGGATTTAAACCTGGAAAATACATTTAAAGATATTTAGATGAGTGGAATCAGTCTAAATAAAAACAGTAACATTATAAAGTTACAAAGAAATTTTATATTCAGCAGGACAATACTATCACAATGTAGAAAAAACTTTTTCTAAGATTTTGCAGTAGCACTTTTGTTGGCTAAAGTTCAAATATAATTTTGTAATGAAAGTCTTAGGAGCACGTGAGAACATATAATAAATGCAATTCCACCCAAGTAGAGATTACCAAACAGATTTAATTATAACCTTTTGTAGTTATATGAAATAAAGGCTACTGATGTGGTTTTAACTTTTTAGCTGTACTTTCTGTATCTCCATGAAATCCACATAAGACCACGATATTTACTAGATCCATAAAGTAGGCAATACATTCATAGAAAGCTCTAAATCCTTCTAATTCAGTTCTGATAATACAGAAATAGCCTAGACTTCTTAAAGTAATTAAATAATCAGCTGCACTATAATCTTTAAATAGAATTAGAACTCACTTTGGAACTTAGTTTCAACCAGGTTCTTCATTATACTAATGAGCCAAATAAAGATAAATGGTGACTATAGAAAATCAGTGTGTAAAATTGTTGAGGCTGTGTTTTTTAAGCACTTCTGCTTTTGCCTTTCTGCTTTTCAAACTCCTTTTCTGTCTGCTCCTTTTCATGCGACATGCTTAGCATGCAACTCAGTCACCATGTGGTACCATTGCTCATTCTTTTCACCTGCCCTGAATGCTCAAATCCCAAAGCTCCGTCTTCAAATCAATGCCTTTATAAATTCTGATTCTGAGCACAGGAAGGTGATTTATTGAAAATTTAATGTAGGCAGATGATCTGCTGAGAAATTAACTTATATTTTATTTCTAAATGTATCTCATTAGGGCAAGAAAAAAATGGGGAAATTGTTCCATCTCTAAGAATGTAAAAAGGCATTGTTCTTTAGGACTGACTGAGTTCAGTTTACCAGATTTTTTTTCTTTTTTCCAGAGCTGCAAAGGAGAATTTTTAAGGTTAGCACTGGATAAAAGAAATTCACTAAGAAACTCTTAGCTTCAATATTTAGATCAGACATGTGGTACATTTAGGCTCCAAAGTAACTTGCACCCTGCAGGAATAAAGACTGTTGTGACCACCAAAAACAGAAGGGATGCATAAAAAGCTCACCACACTTGTGTAGGACACTTACACAAGCATGTTTTTTTGGCCACAATTAATGACCAATGTTGAAGGGCCGCCACATGTCTTCTCATGAAAGGTATTTGAGTTGAACTTAATTTTATTTAAACAATGATATATGATGTTGGCAACACAAATATTTAAAATAATATCTCTTGCTTATATATAATAGGCTCACAAATAACACAAAGTAAAAAAGGAAAAATAAGAACAAACACATGCTGTTTTAAGTCACTGATGAATAAGAATAATCATTTCCATTCCTTGAAAGCTACGAGTTTCTTTAGGTGTTCTATTCATTGTATCACGGTACCCAAAATTTTAGTTTGCTGTGTTTAAATTGAAAAAATGGTAACATCAGTGTCAAGATTTGGCAATAAGGAACATATCATATTTACTTTAATAAGGAATGGTTACAGATAATAGAGTGGGGGCATTTCACTCTGTTCCAAATCATATAAATCAGATACTTGATTTAAATTTTTTTAGAACACTCAGTCTATTTTCAAAGTAGGATGTTATACAGCCAAATAGTTTGGCACAAAAGCATAATCTACAAGTAGATTTCAGGAATATTCTGTTAAATTTTTCAGCTTTCAAATCTGATAGTTTTTCCGGGTTTAAGATCAAAGACTGAAGAATGATGTGCTAAAAATATGCTACATACAATAAAATGTAGTAAGGGCAAATGGAGATCAAAGATAAGCTTTGATAAACTCTGCCTATAATAAGAGACTGTTGGAAATTTTGGCTCACAAACATAAAACCAAAGACTACTTTGCAAAGTTCCTTGATAAGCAGATGTTCATTTCCGTTTGCCCTTCCACCCATCACAGTCTTTGTATATAATACAGGTCACCAAGAATATACTGAATTGTATTTTAGTGAAAATAAGCTAGTGGTAACAAAGATTAGTGTCCTTTTCATTAACTTAACCAGAATTCAAGATCAAGGATCAGTAAAAAGGCAAATACAAAACAACTTCATTTCTCCCATGTTACCTTAATTACTAGTAATATACAAAATGAGGGTAGTTATGGAGACAGAAGGGACATCTTCCCTTGCAGGAAACTGAAGAAAATACGTATAAAACATTTCCAAAGACTTCTACTGATAAAAGAGGCTTCAAACAGAAGCTAATCTGTTACCATTATGGAACATACCAACAATCAGAACTCGACATATTCTACTCTGAAGATCAAGGAATGCCACTTGAGACCTTCTTTTTATTATTCTTTTCTTATTAATATCTGCAAATGGGGAGGTAACCAAGAGATGAGGAGACCAGATGTAAAAAGAAATAAGATTTGTTATAAACACATACCAACTCCCCACAATAAATGTAATCATTACACACTTCAAACAGGGACTACCAATAAAGTTTTTTAAAAAATAAATTAGGAATACGGGCACATAAAAATAAATATGTACAACAAACATAAGTTTAAAATGTGTTTATTATACACACAATACACTGCTAAACAGTATAAGAGGTAGCAAATGAGATGTTTGCCTCTGGATGTAAAAACAAAATGCAGGAGCATGAACTATCTACAGATCTAGGCAAGACAGCAGATTACCAAATGCTGTACAGTCTTCACCTTGTTAGAAATTCACTGGTTACAAACCTCATGCATAGCTGGCTTCTACAGCAGCTCAAGTTCAAGGCAGTCTTTAAATAAACACTTAGGTTAATACAGAAGACTTGAGGAGATCATTTCCGGTAAGATAAATTCATGAGCAAATGCATAAAGGAAAACTTGGCTAGAGTGTCTACACATTGGGGATATTGCTGATATTAAACTAGTAGAAATACAAGCTCCATGCAAAGCAAAATGATGAGCAAAATGTTAGACAGGAAAACAAAACTTTAAGCCAAAATCACTAAAGCAGCAAAATGAAAAGTTTGAATTCACAGCAAGACAAAAAAGGGAATTGCTTATCCTGTCTATCACAGCAGACCATTTTAGCTTTGAATCAATTCAACTCAGATTTGTACACTGAGATTAAATACAAAACGTTACATTTCTGCTAGATGGGCTGGGGATTTAGCTCAGCGGCATAAGTGCCTGCCTTGCAAGCAGGCAATCGTGAGTTCGATCCCTGGTACCGATTAAAAAAAAAAAAAAAAAAAAGCTTTCCCTAAATTTCTGCTAGAATTCCCTATTGGTAATGAATGCAGGAAAGATATTTCTAACTTTAACTGGCTTCCCAATGTCACCTTTGAGAGAATTTTTTCAAAACAACTGATCTATCTATCTATCTATATATATATTAATACATCTTAGAATGTTATAAGTATCTGTTGTATACATCATGCTAATTCTTATATAAGTAACCATTCTGTCCACATGGTCAACTTCCATCATTATACTGTATCCTCTGGGTCATTTTTATAGTCTATACCTGTTGATCAATTTCTATTATCATATCCCTTTTCTCTGTCATATGTACCAGAATTTCCTCTACTAATATTACAAGTATTTTTCTTATCACCCATAATATTTTAACTAACTAACCAAAGATAATGAGAGTATTTGCTGTCCATCATGGACTAAAATGTATTCTTTCAAAATTGTTTGTTGAGGCCCAAATCATCAATGTGGTTCCATTTGGAGAAAAAATGTTTTAAAGAAATACTTACAGTCAGGTGGCACCATGAAGATGGGGCCCAAACTAATAGAATTTGCATCTCTATAAAACACAGAAGAGACCAGGAATGTGCTTGTGGCTGTGTGCAAATCCAGGAGAGATGCTTATGAGAAACCGAACCTCCTATTGTCATGATCTTGGACTTAAAACTTTCAATGTATGAGAAATAAAGTTTCGTTATTTAAGATATCTATTTTTTGCTAGGGCAGCCGTGACTGCCCTAGCAAAATAATATACTGCCTGTATTTGCTGAGTACTTATTTTTTCTTTTATTTGATCCACTGGAAGCCAGGAAACAAAATTATCTAATTTAAAAAAATCCCTTAAAATGCCAGGGATATTTTATTTGTGGTAATAATGATAGATAAATACATATATGCATGCATGCATGAATGAGTGAGTGAGTGAGTAAATGAATTTCAGATGTTTAAAAAGGAAAATGTTCTTTAGGAAGACATAAACTGCTCCCAGATAAGAGAGTAAAAATAATTTATACCAGGCCAAAACAGGAAGAGTGCAATGGAAATGATTTTGATTCAGGGATAAATCCAGAGTTTGAATTCTGTTTCATTAACAGCTGTGTACTTGGTCTTCAGTTTGGTCACTTTTTTAGTTTCACCATTTTTAAAACCGGATTATAACACTTTCAGTGTATTAAAAGTAACACAGACTGTCAGCACTGATTCTGGTTTCAGCAATGCCTGCTTAATAAATGTTGATAATTTTAAGCGGTTCACTCAAAAAAACAAAAACATAAACTTAATAAAAGTTATAGATGTAGTATGAGAGGTCTAGAACTTTGGTGAAATACAAAAGAAAAACAAAGTATTTACTTTGAGTAAAGAAAAAAATTTATAAATAGTGCAGAAAAGTACAGTTCAGTCTAGAACACTAAACTTTTCAATGATATCTAGCCACAGTAATATAGTTTTGTTTCTTGTTTTTCCAGAAATGCTAACTAGCCTGTAAATCACAAGAACAGAAAATTATTAGGGTTACATAAAACTGGAGATTGGCCTGGAGGGTATAGCCAAAACAAAAGCATAGAAAGAGAGTAAGGGTCCATTGAAATATGAAATATTTCTATGCATATTAAATATTTCTATGAAATATTTATACTAATTAAGAAAACAGAACAAATCCAGAAAGAGCTGACCAGCCAATACTAGCACTTGTAAAAGTTCTACATATGATTATGCTTGTTCTAACAGCCAAATTGGGGAGTTTTATGTTGATCAATGCGTTCTCAGTTAAGTCATGGCAACAATATTTAAATTTTATGATCATCTTATTTCTGCCCCCCATCATGATATACTACTGTAGGGCCAAAGATCTATTTGGTCACTCAAAACATTCGTTTATGATGTAAAGTTCCCATTACAATATATTCATGTTTTATGTTTACAAGGAAAAGAGCCTAATGCATGTTATTATCCTTAAAGTAGCTATACTCTCAGCAGTATAATTATAGTTTCTATTTTGTTAAAGGCACACCTAAGGGAGCATACATTATTTCATGACTTTGTAAGAAATATTATAATCATATAATCACCAGGGATGGCATTTCTCAGGGAGCATATAACTTCTCAGTAGTTTTCCATTAAAGCATTAGGTATATGGGGTTGGCCTAAGGAATTTGGTGCCCTACCTCAGTTCACAGTTAACACGCAGGAATCACAGTATTCACTGCCCATCAAGACTGGTTTGTGCTTTCTAATAACTTTCCCTCAAGCAAATGAGTTGTTTAATGTTCTTAGAGCCCTTGCTTCTAAAATATAACAATTTGTATGCTCCTTAGTAGAAAAATGTTTGAAAAATTAAAAAGTATTAAGTATTGTGTGTATGTTTAGTTGTAAATTAATTATGCAAATTTGATGAGGTGAGTGATAGAGATATCATAATGTATAAGATATTTACTTGGAGGATTTAGAAATTATATCAAGTTTCTAGGCACTCTAAAAGCATGACAAAAACTGATGAAGATGTGGTTTCTCCAGCATAGAATTTCCTAGTAGATGACACATGTATATTAAAGACCTTCAATAAAAAAGTAAGGGAGGAAGAGAAAGGTCATTTCTTAGTTGTGTGAACTGACATAATTTAACAAGAATGATTAAGCTTACCATCATATTGACTTAATGGTATCTTTATTTCTACCAGAAAATATGCTTTAATACTATGCACTTAAACATATTTTGAATACTTAGCAAAGTTAAAAAGCATAGAGTTGCCATAGTGTAGCCTACATAAAACATGCTGTAAATTTTCTCTTTGATAATTTTGATTAAAGCTATTAAGAAAAGTAAATTTCTTATAATACATTTCCTTATATCAAGTAAAGTCATTAATCACATGATTCTGCACGTATACACTCACTTACAAAATGAATCTTTCATGTAAAGCATCCTATGTTATCTAAAATAAACCTGTGAATTGCAAATAGCTGAGCTTTAACTTTCCTGTAGAAGTGAGGCTGAAGCCCACCCATACTACCATTATAATCTATTTTATATGTAAAAATGTATTAATTGATTTGCAAAGAAAAAAAACATTGCTTGCTTAAAAATAACATCTTTATAATTTAAAAAACTGTTTTCTTAAATAATTGAAGAGTATCATTGTTTTGCAGTTTTACAAGTTGTTGGAGACCACTACGAAGAGGCTCTGAGCAGGATTTAAATTTTACTAATTAGCTTTCTATGTTTATCTGTGAGTCTGTCCTAGGCCTTGGCCCCTCACCTGGCAATGGGACTGATTCATAGTAAGTGAACCTCTATGAATCACGAGTACTGGCTGAGGCCTGTAGTGGCCTGTGAGGCCAGAGATACCACAAAAGGCAACATAAGGCCACAGCTGAAGACACTTTGGCTCCTCCACTAATTAAGTGAATGGAGACAGCAGTTAAAGGAAGTTCACTCCTGCAGTCTCAATCCTACCATGAATGTTATCTTGGAGATAAGATGATTATCCTAAATTGGCATAATTTACCACTTAGAGAAGTCTTTGAAGTGACACCTAAGCTCCTGCTCATTTCCTGCGCTTTTTTAGTTTTCTCACCTTTTGTCCATGGTCCTTGGTCCTAATAAAAGCGGGATGATCCAGAGAAGTTGAAGTCTTAGCCCTCAGAGTCAGAGTCGTGAGCTCAACTAAAGGGTTCTGATCCTCCTGGAACCCTAAAAATTCACACAATTGTCTCTTTTTATTTAACCTCCACCGTACACTCGTTTGGGAGATCAGGGATCTAGGTCAGGACCTGATAACGTCACTATGCTGGCTTCATACAAGATAACTAGGTCCACATATTCACTTTTGTACTCAGTTATTGAAATATCTTATTTTGGTTGAATTAATTGAAGAAAATTCTGCTTCACACAGATATATAGTTGGAAAGAGGTGGTATATTGTAGTAGCATTCTCAGATAACCACAAACATTCTTCTTGCCACTAAATAAAATTTTGATTCAGTAATTTCTAAGATATAAGCAGGATGAATTTAAACCCTTTCAATTAAATTTTTATACACTCTTAACTTAAATTTCATTCTTCTACTGCATGCTTTGAATAGAGCTTTTACATAATGACAAAGTTGTAACATTGTGCACTGGATATTTGAAAAAATATTGGTTCCCTGGTTTATATTTATTTTTCGAATGTTGACATATACCATTATATAATGCATAAAAACACATTTTCAATATCTCCACCAATTCTAGCAATAAAACTTTTAATTATTTGGAAGGTGCAAAACTCATAGCAGTGGTTGTAATAGGCTCATTCCATTCACTTTTGAGCAAAGGTCTGCCAAATACCCACATCTGAATAACTACACTTGGCATGCCAGTTTTTCTTTCAAGAAAAAATGATATTGTTTGCATTCAAAAGTGGTTACTTCAACTTGCCATTCAAGGACATAAGATTTTTCTTCTTGGCACAACTAAACTACTTTCATTTGAGGCAGAAATGCTCTATACATATTGCTCATTTCATCACCTAAGATTTTAAAATACTAAAAATATCACTGGTTAAGATTTAATAAAAATTAATCACTTTTGCTGCTTCATATTCTTAAGTAAAACTTGCTTCTTATTTTTTTGCATTGAGTATGTAGAAATGAAGAATATGACAGTTTGGTGTCACTGTCTTCAATTGTCTAAGGTACCTTTAACATTACTGCTTTACAGCATGAAAGCAACTATCAATACAATGAAAAAAGCACATAATGTGTTAGAATGTTATATAAATAGTTTGACCTGTGAATTTTCCAAAAGTATCTCCAAGATCCCTGGCAGTCTTCAGCCCACAAGCTGAATACTTCTGCACTAGTTCAAAACAATTTCTGGAGTTTGAGACCCTTATGTTCAATTGTCTACCAGATATTCTTTAGCTCCTAACATTTCCAGAATTTTAATTAATTATTGGTCACATTTCCTCCTTTTCCCTATGTTGTTATTTTTTTCATTTCTTTTCTCAGACACTATCATTTTCAAATTACACATGTAAGAGTTACTCTTGATTTCCTTTCTTCACAACCACTGTCTAGTCAATAAGCACAAGCATATGCTCAATTCTGACACTATCAAAACTAAGTTAAAAGCCATTAGCACATGCAGGCACATGTGTGTGCATTCAACTGTGTGTGTACAGTTGAACATGTGTATACATTCAACTAGTGAAACTAGCGAAAACAACCAGTTTTCTTTCGTGAGTTTTCTTCTATTCATCACTCACTCTCCTACTTCAAATAATATTTGAAAAAGCAAATTTAGACGATGCAATGGATGTAATATTGAGAGACAGTGGCTCTATCACACAGTCATGGTCTCAATTTCTACTTCTGTCACTTCCTAGATGATATACCTTGGCAAATTACTCAAGCGTATATTATGATGTTTGCCTCTGTAAAAAAAATTATGTAAGGTTTTATCACATGGCTATAAAGATAGAATGTGACAATTCACAGTAATTGCAAATATTATCTGGCATGTTTCTCTCCATCCTAAATTATGTTCTTAAAATTAAATATTTTAGTATATACAGTTGGCCCCCAGTATCCATGTGACACTGCTTCCAGGCTCTGTTGCGAATAGCAAAGTCAATGGCATAGCATTTGCATAGAACTTACACATATCTTGCCTTACACTCCAAATAATCTGTCAGCACTTACAATATCCATTACAAAGAAAATATTGTGCAAATTTCATAACAGACATAACTGTCTATGTACTTATTACACAGTACATGTCAACAGTAACGTAATATTGCTTTCAGATATTTTCTATCTGAGGCTAGCTATTCGTTACTGTCCAAGGCACAAAACAGCATATGAAATATATTTAGTATATATAATTATCCAATAAGTGCAAAACTTTGTCTGAATTATCTAAAATATAGTCTTCGTTTCATTACTGATCTTATATTTTTCAGGTGTTTGTCTCAATTTCCAAAGAGTCTAATCTATTATCAAATTAAAGTATATATTTATGTGCTAACACATATAATTTGAATCATAGTAACAGTGTTAACCCATTAGCATATTGACTTTAGGTTGGCAAAATCCTAAATCCATCTTTAAAACACATTTCTTCTGAAGGCCTGTAAGAGAAATAAAAAAGTTTAACCTGACCATGGGCTGGCTTATGGAATGAGCCCATGTACGTATGACCTACAAAACTCAGTAATATATACATACAATTTTTAGAGAATGTCATGTATATTTTTAGGGGAAAATGTTTATTACTTCCTTCAATATTAAAAAATGTTGTGACTCAAGCAAGGTTAGTAACTACTCTTGGAAAATGGCAATGCATAAAGTGCCAGGAATTAGTAGGGTTCACGTCAAACTGAAGGAGAAATATTTTTCAGAATGAAAATTTTTGGAATATGTCCAATCTCACAAAGACTACCAGGTCTACATTTATCCCAACTTTAAAGATAAATTATATTCAGTCTACAAGGATAGCCTCAAGTACCCGAGTCCTGAACAAGAGCCAAAATATAAAACCATTAAATCCCAGTACCAGCTTTACTGCCTAGCTGCTCCCTGTGCATGCTGTCTTTTCTGTCAACACTGCTGATGACTTAGAGCCTGCTACCCCAACCTTGAGTATGTTTCTTACATGTGTGTGTATTTCTTGGATTTGAGAATGATTCAAATTAAACTAATAAATAATTTTTAAAAATATACTACATAAGAGATAATCTATGACATGTTTTTGTATACAATGCAATATAAAACTATATAACACACATTCTAATCAGTATCAATGAAATGTATATCATCTTTAATGCATAACATACAACAATAATAATGTTACCTAAAAACCGTGGCTTTTCTAGAGTAATAACTTGCGTATTTAATTCTGATAATAATTTTACAATTTTTATGAGAAATATCAAATTGCAATGAATTTTGATTAAAGTTCTTCCTGACAATAATAAAAATTATATTTCAATAATTATGCTATAATTTTTAACATTCAATAGTGATATGATAGTTTAAAATAGATACTGATTTAGACTTATTTATTTAAACTACAGTTTATATGTTACTTTATGTTTAAATACATCTAGTGGACGAATATATATTGCTTGCATTAGTGTTTGTCAATATAAAAATATGAGTGGAACTACCATTTAGGATAGAACAATTAATTTTACGTGGACTAGCTGTTAACAGGTGCTCAGTTACAGGCTATTGTGGGAACAGAAATCAGTTCTTAGTTTAAACTGACTTAAGAGCTGAGATAGAATAATGTATTATAGGTATAAATATTCTGAACTCAAACACACTGATTACAAATTCACAGGGCTGCCTCTAAATTTGCTACTGAAATAGTTATCCTCCTGAAATAATCATTATCAACTTTTCCATCTTTATTATCTGTTCTTGTCTGTTCTATAAAAATCAGAAAATTAAATGCAAACTATTTCCATTAGTGCACTGTTAAAGCTGTAAATTTAAAAACAAATCAGAGAATATGAAAGTTAAGATCCTCTTAATAATATTAACTTGTCCAACACTGATTATATATAATTCCTGGATTACTGGTTAGTGTTTTAAATGTGCATTTTATTATAAGGCATAAAGTATGTAGGGAAATTAATGCTGTTATGAAAACCTTAACTTTTCATATTCTTGAGTTATGAAGGTTAATACTTGCAATTTTAATACTATATTAGAATAGGATGTTTCAATTTAATAAAATAAACTAAGAAAATGAACTACAGTCACTCAATAAAAATGATGCTTGTTTTTTGGAGGGAGTATGTAACATCTGAATTTAAAGGCAGCAGATGAAAACTTTAATGATGTCACTGTTTTTATAAACACTGGCATATAAATCATAAGATTATATATGCCATAAAGATTTGTAAAACCTTACCTATGCTATATAAAGTAACCAAAATTCATGTCCCCTGAATAAAGCAGACCAATTCATGTACTGCATACTAGTATACACCTAAAACATATCTTTTCTGTTCATTACATTTTTATTGAAACTGAAAAATACTACACAGAATGTGGGGTAAATATCATTAATATTTCATGAATCTTATGTTGCCTATAATGAAATACAGAACAAAAGGGAGTAAGAGATGATACTAAATATTTTTCAGTGGTACATAAAATGAAACAGTGTCTGGTCTGAACCAGCTGCTCAGAAAACATCTGTGGAATGAAGCAACTTGCCTGGTATCTTCAAGACCACAGAAGATCGTAAGATCTCCTTTACTGACAGTGGGTACTCAGAGAATTGTTCAGCACCAGGGTGAATCTGAGTAACTAGCACTCAGAGGCTACTAACAAACAATGATTAAAAATAGAATCACCACTTGATGTAGCCATTGCACTTGCAGAGTTGAAAGTTAAAGAGAAGTCTGTACATCTATGTTCGTAATAGCATTATGCATCATAGGCAAAAGATAAGTCCATTTATGGAAAACAATGTACACATATATAATATTATTCAGTCTTAGAAGGAAGGGAATCTTTGTTACTTATAGTCATGCTTAAAGACATCTTGCTTAATGAAATAAGTCAAACTGCGTATGTAAGAAATGTACAGATAGAGTTGATTCATAGAAACATGAAGTAGGATAATGGATTCCAGAGAGTTGGAGAAGGCAAAATGAGGAATTGATTAATGGGTATAAATTTCCAGCTTTGTACAAGGAAAAAATTGGGTAGACTGGCTGTATGTGAAGATAATGAGTGACAGGGAACTATAGTATATACTCAAATTGCATAAGGAAAAACTTATTATTCTCTGTATATTTTTACAGTACTTTTTAAAATCAGACTTCTAATTTTTACTTTTATTAGTACATGTTGACAATATATAATGATTGCTTTCATTGTGTAGAATTGTTACATGTACATAACACATCTTAATTCTTTTTATCTCCTTCCATTCCCCTCACTCCCTCCCTATTTCGCTCTCTTGGTCCCTTTCGCTTTTGCAAGATACAATCTTCCCCTTTACATTTGTCTATCCTTTAGTTTGCTCTTTACTTATACTTTAGGTTTTGCATAAAAGAGAAACTATGCAGTCGCCATCTCTCTATTCATATGCTAGACATAACTCTACCAGGCAAATATAATATGATCAATTATGTTCAAATATGATCAAACAAGAACAACTATTAATTTTTCAAATCTTAGTTGTTTTGTCAAACAAGTTCTCCTAAATTTTAGTTAACTGGAATCTGGAATCTTGTTTTTTTTTTTTTTTAAAGGAATTCTTTCTCAAATATAGTTATACACTGTGGTTTGGCTTGATTTTCTTTTAGTATTAAGACAAGAGAACGTTTTGCTCATTTCTCTATAATCTTTGATCTACTCACAACTTAAAAACAACTCAATTTTATTCCTTTAACAAGATTTCTTTCTTTGGCTCCATTGGCCACTGTGTCCCAGGGACCATGGCTTTGTCATGCAGGTAACTTATTTATTGCTCAACTAGGTTTATACTAGCACTGAGTACCTTAAGGATAAGGATGTTTCTTATCATTTACATGTCCCAAAAAACTCACCATAGAAACAGACAAGAGATAGCAGTTTGGTATTTATTTATGAGATGATGTTAAATGTTTGTTTTGTAAAACTGCCTCATTAAATAATTAGGACTATGGTGTGGGAGTAAGAAAACCAAAATAAAAACCCCAAGCATTTTTTAGTTTTAAATTTTGTTTAAATTTACTATATGCTTGCAATACACGGTGATCACATTCAGCGCTGTAGTTGGATGTATAAACACACAGTAGCATCTAGACCATTGCTAGTCCCTCTGTCCTTCTATCCCTCCCTCCTCTCTCCTTACCCATATTCCTTCCTTATTTCTACAGAGTCTATCTCCTAGTTTTTAAACATGGATCTTTATTTTGCTTTTTAACTTATTTATGTTTTGGGTCTGTCAGGGAAATTATCCAACACTTAAGCTTTTGTGACTAATTGATTTCATTTAGTATTATAGTCTCAAGATCCATGTATTTTCTACAAATGACTCAAATTTATCATTCTTTATGATTGAGTAGTACTCCATGATGTATATATACTACATTTTAAAAAAATCTATTCATCTGTTGGTGGACACACAGACCACTTCCATGATTTAGCTATTGTGAGCTGCCAAACATCCCTTTTTATAATTCTATTTTACTCTTTCGTTGTGAGTGTTAGGGAACCAAATACAAAAGGTTTGTCTGAAGTAAATGTTTACCATTATCATTAGTGATCTAGTCTGAGTAATCTGGTGAGATTCTACTGCTACCTCCTCCACCATGTTAACCTTGTATCTGTGCTATTGTAACATAATCTTGTTACAAATGGCCTCAAGGTTTTTTTTTTGGGGGGGAGAGAAATTTAATTAAAAATATGTAAATAGGCAATGTGAAGCTAAATATGAAAGTGTTGTCTGCTTCTGAATAGGTTGCATAGTCTCTTCTTCATCCCTGGTTTTCTAATGTATGCCTACTTGTGTCATATTAGTTATTTGAAGTTTTTATAATTTGGCTAAAAATAAGCATTTTTCAAAGTAATAAGACAAAGTAGTCAAGATCCTGTAAGATGTAAATACTTTAGTTAATATAATTAAGATGGTAGGAAATATTATTTCCTTCTCAACATTACTGAACTTAAGATTTCAGAAGTAATACACAGATTTAAATTTAGCATTAACTGTGATTCCTTGGAAAAATCTTTTGATTGCTTTGGAATATATTACTTAAACATTCCTTTAAACTCTGACGACTTTATCGGTCTATCAGTGGCATCCAGAATGACAGTTGAGATCCCCATACCTTTGCATGGCAAAAATAATAAACATTCTTTTGATTGTGTACATCCACAGTTTATATGCTGCTTTCTATGAAAAGAACCAACACTGAGTATCATGTGAAAACAGTACATCTATTGAGATTAATACAAATTAAATTTCTAACTGAAAAACTGTATTATGTATACATGTGTTTGCTATAAATGTTTTAGTAAGTGTATTACCAACACTTACTTACCTGTAGCTTAAAATTATTTAAAATTTAGTTTATAATAATCACACAGTTCCTCATTTTGTATCTAATACAGATATGAGTTTAGCTCAACTTATTTTCTGAATTTGTATCTAAGGATTTGTCTCATGTCTCATCACTTAAAGGCTGATTTCTCCTTCAGACAAATTTCACTGCTGGAGTGTACTGCAGGCTCATTCATACTCTTGCCATTATGTGCTCCCTGAAATACATACACCACTGTTTTGTAATGAATCACACTTAATATGTCTCTTAAGGCTTATCATCAAGATCTACCAGGTGACGTGAGATACTTATAATATGTACTTTGGAGCTGAGGATTTAGCTCAGCACTGTAAGCACCTGCCTAGTGAGTGTGAGGTCATGAGTTCCATTCCCAGTGCCAAAAACAAATAAATAGTATGTACTTTCATAGTGCTACAGAGTCCATTCCTTCTAATTTAACTTGTGGTATTACATCCACCAGAATACATTGGATAGCTCATCCTTAGCATATGGTAAAACTGCACTGCTTAGGATCTTTGCATTTCTATAGGCCATGTAACCAGTTCTAGCCAATGGCACATGGGCAAACATATTCAACACTTTAAGACCTGACGCAAAGTCCTTTTTAAATATTGATGCACTCTGCTTTATATTTTTCTACTGGCCACATGAAAAGTATTCAAGAAGACCAACAGATCTAGGGATGGCAGAGATTCTAGGCCCCTCAGTGACTATATGGACTATAGTTACTGTCTCCACCCCAATACTGCACTTTAAATAAATCTCTTATTTCTTGTAGATTTCTTTATATTCCCCTCATCTATCACACAAAACTGAGAAAATGTCATAATGTTTTGCAAATTTTCTGTATAATCCACTATAATTACTTAACACTCAGTGTGAGTATATTAACAGAAAATGAATATTCTTCAACCATGTAATATGATTAGCACTTAATTATTTGCATCCTGTTATTCATATAACAACAAATAATTATTTCATGTGTTTATATGCTTTGAAATGATTATACCATTTGTATATCTATATAATTTTTTAAAAAATATTTACTATAGAAGAGATTAGTTATGTCCAGGTTCTCTTTTAAATTTTGCTCCCTATAAGTGCTTTAGTAAGTCTATGAAGTCCAGAAATTGAAAAAGAAAATGTCTAAAAATCCACAACACATTCTCTAGTCACTGAAATAGCACACAGTTGGTATATGAATGAGTTCGTGAATCATTTTTCACTGGTGATAAAAATAGAAATTACTTACCTCAGAAGTCTATCTTTCTTACAGTGCCCTGTAAATACATTCAATATGTGGATCTCTGAGGAAACGACCTAACACTAATTGAATACTTATCCTGTGTCAAGTACTTTACATACATCATTGTTCATATCCCTCACAACAATTCTGAAAATAGTTATTTTTATCGTTGTTTCTGTAGTGAAACTCCTTAATAAAAAAACAATTCAGAAGTTGCAGTGCCATAAAGAGAATGCAAAGCCTCTTCACTTTTTTATACTGATTCTTAAACTTTTCATCCCTCTGCATTTACATGACACCTTGTATCTGAAATACTTTCTCTATTCTGAATATTAACACAGTGAGACAATTGTCATTATTTAGTGAGTTACTATAGTATAGTAAACATAATAGAATTTTAAGTCATATAAGTGATGCCCTTTCATGAAAAGGGTCACATTAACAGATGGCCACTTCCACTGTTACAATCATTTCTAAAGCATTACCCTTTTCTCCTTGTAAATTGTAGTTTGCAATTTCTGGCTATCAGATTATACAGTTTATAACCTTCACTGTTGCAGTCATTTAGTGGCCTTGCAATTAACTCTTCCTTATTTCTCAACTATTTTAACTCCTGCCTCAACTGCCACTCTGTCCAACATGACTCCTGATTTAACTATCACTATATAAACTTTATCTTTTATACAGAAAAGATACATAGACAGCTCTAAACATCTTATCCTCCAATTATCTGAACTAAACAATTCTAAGTTATTTCTAAACTTATTACTACCAGTAACGCTCACATGTACTTCCTTAATCACTATTTATCCAGGTCTCTGACCATCATCTCTTAACTCTGCAGCAACTTTGTTCCAGTGTGTTAATTCTAAAAGTCATTTGATTTTACCAGTTATTTCAATGTCCTTCAAGTTATTTTACAAAGTTACAACCTTTCTAAAATCTAATCCTCTGCCTTTCAACAACTGTACTTGTGCAAATAAAATTACATTCAGAAACAACTCTGATGTCACTTTAATTTGACAAACTCTTAGGGACCCAAAGCTGCCCACGATATTCTTTATTTCACTAATTCATTTACTTTCCACCATCTTTGAGGACTATTTCATAACTTCTGTCTTCTTAAATTCCAGTTCTTTGTTCTAATTCCAGCCAAAGACTTTGTTTCTTTCTCCACTGAGAAAATTGAAACAACTAGAAAGAATCTATAGTAACTTTTACAGCTATATACTATATCTCTCCACAAGTGAACCCTATACTCTGTTCTCTGTCAAATTTTTGGAGCTAAATAACATTTACTCATCTGTAAATCCTTCTCCTGTGTAGTAATACAAATTCCCATCATCCACTCAAGTACCATATATTGGAATGACACTTTTTTTCTTCATCATTATTTTCTCCTAATGTTCTAAATATGATTGCCTCAAAATACAAATTTTCTCACTTTATCTTAAAATGATTCTTCCTCAAGCCTCATTTTGCTCACTATCAGTAAGTCCAATTATCATCTTCCTTTTATAGGAAAACACAATAACACAATAACTGAGTATACTCAATAACACAAATTCCATTCATTTTATTCTTATTTCTCTGACAATGGGTATTTTTCCTAATAATTACACCAAAATTATTCTTAAGAAAACTAGTGTCCTCCAAACTGCTAAAGACAATAGTCACTGTATAATTCTTAATGATATTTGGCTCACTAATGTCAAGCACATAATCCATATCCTTTTTCCTGGACTTCCAAGCTCACCCTTGGTTCTTTACTAATTATATTATTGTTCCTTTTCAGTTTACTTTACTGTTTTATTGTTGTCTTCTAGACCACTGACTGTTGAGAGTTTCCTGGAGCTTAGCCCTTTGTCATCTTTTCTTTTCTGTCTACCTCCATTTTTCTGTGACTTCAATCATCAAATTCTTTTTAATGACAGCAGTACGTCCACATAACCCAAATTTATATTTCTTACTCAGACATGTTTTATGAACTTTGAATTCACATTTGCATCTTCTTCCAGACAAATCTATTGAGATGTCAAACATTTTATTGACACACCAAAAAGTAATTTCTCCCCCTACCCCACTACTCAGACGTTTTCTCATTTAAGTGGTTGTCAACTCCATTCTTTCAATTATTAAGACAAAAAATTTGACTTCATTTCAAATTCTTCCTTTCTCTCATATCCACATCCAATGTACTGGAAATGCTGTTGTCGTATCTTAATGTATCTGCAAAATGTAACTATTTCTCCAACTTTCCATTGCTACCATCTTATCACTAAACCTATATTACCATAATCACCTTTTAACTAGTTTTTGTTCTTCTATCTCCAAATTATTTTCCATACCATGTCAGAGTGTTCCTCATAAAATGTGGCAGATCAAGTCTCACTTTTTATTTAAATCTAACAGTCCTTCATCTCAACATAAAACTCAAGATATTTCAAGCACCAAAAAGGCACTACACAGAATACAAGCTCAACTTCATTCTGATGCAATTGATCCCTCACTTATTTATCTCAGCCACTTGACCTTCCTAATTAACAAACACACAAGGCATGTTTACATTTTAAATGCTTGCACTGGTCAAAGTTTCTTGGGATGTTGTCTGCCATATATCTGCTTGGTTTTGTCCTGGACTTCATCAAGACTTTAGTTAGACATCACCTTCTCAATGAGATCAAATCTGACCACCTGAACCTTTTCACCTTTCTTTCACTTTATGTTTTCAGTAGCATGTATGCCTTTCTACCATCTAAATAGTTTACGCATGTACTCTTGTGAATATGTACATATATGTGTTTTCTCAATGAATTCTAACTGCTCAGGAACTATCCAGACATAGAGCAGGTACTTAACAAATATTTTGTCTGAATATAGAAAAGTATAAACTTGGTTAAAGTTATATGCTACTTGTCTGCACAAATACACAGACTGCTAAAAAAAGTCTTATCCTCAATAATTGAAACATGAAGGCTTATATATAAAGGATAATTAATCATTCTGCATGTAAGATAGTAAGATCTCACAACTCTGAAAACCATAAAGAACATGCAATCCAATCATGCATGCAAATGCTTATATTTCTTCTATATGTTTTTCTCTATTAATTTTGTAGTCTGTACTAGAATGCTGCAGTAATGGGGAATCTTTCACGTAGTTTTCAATGAGAAAATTGAAAATCAAGCTTATTTAATATTGCCTAAGACTGCATAGCAATTAAAGTGACAATGTTAGAATTGAAAACTAGGATTTTTGTCAACTGACTACTAATCTTGAAACACCTGTGTATAGATAACCATAAGTACATTTGAATATATGTTCACTGATTAAGCCATGACTACTTTATATTCACTGATAATTTAAGACATATAAAATCAACTCCAAAACATCATCAAGAGTTTGTATATACAGAGAAATCTCAAAAGTGTGAATAAATCAAGTTTTTTCTTCATAAAGCAATGAGTTTCATAAAATATCACTAGGAAATACTAGACCTATAAGAAGTGAGAAGAAAAGGAGGTAGACTACTTTAACAAGTAACTTTAAAATACCAGTACACTATTGTTTTAAAAACCTGTCCTTGCTTTAGAATGCTAAAAACAGAAATGTAAGCAAGAGTGGTCAAAGCCCTTCAAATTTTTCTATCACAGAATAACTGGCTAAGACTAACCATGTAATTGAGAACCATACTTTCTACTACCTGGCAAATAGAAACAAATTCCAAATATTGTATCTAAATCATGAAGTTTTTTTTCACAGTTTAATTATGTTTAAGACTCTTTCTCTATGTACCACACTGTGACACAAAGGAATAAAAATGGAAATAAAAGTATGAGACAATGGAAAACTCATAATTAAGATTCATAAAGAGCACAGTAACCATGAATAACAAACTGTAAATACTCAGTGATCATTAAACTCTTCAAATTTCTAAGGATCTTCATATCAACACTTTCCTGTGTAAAGATTTAATAGTTAGCAGATAAAAGAACAATTTTTGTTACTGTGAAACTCTGAAATGTGGAACAGCTTGACATTTTTGATTCAGCATGTTGGTATATCATGTTCAAATAACCTGTACTCCACAGTTCGATAGAAACTTTTAAAACTTCAAAAGAACACAGTATCTCAGAGAAATGTCGCAGAAGGAACAAGATCTTCATACTATGTCATTAAATGTAAAAAAATTGTTTCCAAAATAATAAATATACTTCATTAAAACTTTTGAAAGTTGTCAATTATTGAGTATTTTTTCTCTAAACACTCTTTTATACATATGCTTTTGTTTTTCATTATATGCATTCTTTATATACATGCATGCTTATATGTACTTTATACATGCTTAGGTTCTTGGATTTAGCCACTGATAGTTATTGGAGATACCCCTCTAGAGAGGGAGAAAATTTTTACTCATCTCTAACACAAACATAACCTCTTAATTTAGTAAGAAACAGAAGTAAATGATATTTAACAACTTATTTATCATCAGAAACTAGGTCTCTGGACTCACACACCAATGTTCTCTCAGGCAATTCATACCACCCCAACGTACATGCTGAACTGACACAGCCTCACTAAATACAGTCTTTAGTAGACTCTGATGTTTGGCTACACATGTTAAGACTGATGATCTTTGCTTAAACAGGAGATTTTAAATGACTCCAACTTCAATTGTAAAAATTACTGCCTACATAAGAATTCTCTCATAATATCCAAAATATCTTAGATAACTTACTCTTGAAGGTTAAATAAATAAAAGCAGCATTTGGTTTGCCAGATGGAAAAATAATATATAGTTGCTCTTGTTTCAAAACTACTGCACTGTCATAAAGCTATGAGTCATATCCTGTGGTATGACAGGAATATATATGGTGGGGACAGCATTTTCCTTGTCACATAAATTCCATAAAGACAAAAAAGTAGACCAAACCAAACACTAACTAAATTCATTGTATAGTCAATCTTTTCAAGTGGGAATATAACTTTGATTATAAACAGAATCTTGCTGGAAAGACAATTTCTTAGAACTTTTAAAAAAATTTTTGACTGTTTTTTTGTTCATAAGTTATATTCTAAGATCTGGATTCCTTCAACCATCTCATCCACACTCCAATTTATTTGGATCCTTCTACCTGATGCTTATGCAACGATTGTTTCTGTACACTTCAGGGGGATTTTTCACCTCATTGTTTTTAGCCTTGTTCTGTTAGAACAACTGATTGCTTCAGAAAGGTATCTAAAGATAATTGAAATAAACCTAACTACTTCTACATAGAGAAAGATTTTATTGACTTCAATGAAATTTGGAATTCAAATGGTTAGCACATTCATCCACTTGAAAAAGGAAAATTATAAACACTAACTATATTAATATATACTATGTTAATATATATTAATATGTAATATATTAATATATATTAATACTAATATATTGATGATCTTCAGAAAATATGTGTCTACCATACAGGGAACCTGGCTTCACAGAAGAATGCCTTACTAGCAAAGGTACATATCAAAGAATGTGTCAAGAAAACTGTGAGCAGCCCAATCAAAACACATATGCCAGGAAAGTTTAAAAGAAGAGGTGACATTTTCATCTTGCAGGCAATATGATTGTTATGATTTGTGTCTGGATGTCTCCCCAAAGCTTCATACAGTCATGGGGGAAGGCTTCTAGAGTTTTTGACTGAGTATAGTTTAATGCTGGGATTATGAGTGTGAATGCTACACCCAAGAGGGTGTGGCCTACATAAAATATAAGGGACAGAGTCTTTTCTGTGCACTTCTCCCTTTTCCTCTTGTGGCTTTTACATTTTCCACCACCATAAAATGTTGCACTCTGCCATGAGCTATCCTGCCTTGAATGTAGCAGATCATGGACTGAAACCTTCATAAACTGTGAGCTAAATAAACCTTTCTTTTCTTCATTTTGGATGTTTTCTCCCAACAACCAGAAAAAAGTAACCAACACAATGACAATCTAGGCAAAATTTCCAAGTACAGATTGGGAATATGAAAACAGGATGATTATTAAAAGAACCACAGATACTCAGTTTTGGAAATATCCAATGTCATTATACAACTTATCCTTAAATTCTATGAAAATTGTGGTTGGATTCTGATGAATTTTGATTGAATAAATCTTGTGAAAAATGAACGTGGGTGGAAATTTTTCAAAAGTTACTATGTTTACTCCACTTTAAACAATAAAGGATAATCAAATGGAATACAAATGTATGTGAATTTTCATAGCAGGGTATATTTTTGTGTACTTCTTAATATACTGTAATATCATTTCTCTTTGTTCTCCTAAACTTAAGTATTTAAACCAAAGAGAAAAAACCCATGAGCAAAATGCATCTAGTAATTAATCTGTGCTTTTATTGTAACAACTTTAAAGAAGTGGTAATAATGTGGGAATGTACGTACTATTACAGTTAGAAGAGAGAAAAAGATAGACATTTTTAAAAAAGGCACATACAACACCTGTCCTAGTATCAAAGCCATGTATATTGCTCCCAACTGAATTACTTCCCAACCAGCCTTTGCCTCTTCAATCGGAGTAGAGGTGTGACTTGACAGGAACTTAAAACAATCAGTTGAAGTGTTCAAGGAGACATCTTTCTGTCTGGTGATGCTTGTCACATCTATCTTGGAGAATGGATTCCTGAACCGTCACATTATCCTACTCTGGGGAAAAGAGAGGAAAAGTGTTAAAAAGCTAGTTTCTTCCTATTTATGGCAGAAAAGATTAAACTTTTAGGTTTACATTGTTTACACAGTTGGAAGGCTCATAATGTCTAATCATGGTGTGGATCCTTGGGGTGATACAAATAAATTGTATCTACTACTGTACTTAATACCTTACTATACTTTGAAGATATCATAAATGCATATTCTCTTGATCTCACTGGAGAGCAAATGACTACAGTAGAAACTTTATACACTTTGATACACCAGCTATGATGCTGAGACTCTCAGGTCTAACGCTAAAAACTAGGAAGAACTGGTTTTATTAGGTCTTAGTGCGTGGTTTTGTCTTAGAAGTTAATTTTACTTCTGATCTTGATAGAAATACATGTCCAAGTCATAACTGTTTCCATCCACTAAGGAGATAGAAGTTGTTCCAGAAACACAGGTGATATATATCAAACAAATGAAAATGATTAGAATAATAAAGCAATGAATTCTATAGTTGTAATATAAAATTAGAAAAGTCATCATGTTGATGAAGAGACAATAATGTCTATAACCACCAAACTGTCTTTAGTTGTAACATTCATAATGCCTATAATAAAATACTCTTTGAAATGACATCCATTCAAATATTTCAAAAACTTCTATCTGAATGGTTGAAGGCTGTATTCTTTAGGCAAAAAACCCTGAGTGTTTCACCCTTCTTAATGCTCATGTGATACAGATTTAAGACTCCATGTTAATTTTCATAAGCATACTCAGAATTTCTTATGATTTTCCTAAGTCGTATTCTGCAGCAAGCAAGATTTTAATTATAACTCATTCATAGAAAAATCTAAAGGATTTTACATTTACATGACATTTGAAAGTATATTTTTAAGGATTTACTAACATGTTGTTAAGATCAAAAGTCCTGAAAGTTGTTTAGGAAAATATTTTGGAAGATAGTGCTCAGAGATTATTCTCAAATACATGGAATAATGAGGAATTTTGGCAAGAATAATATAATTTGATTAATGCTAATAGCTAATTCTTTCCAACTCAGAAGCAAAAGTGGTGACTTCATATGTTTTAATCCACATAAAATAATGACTGTAACACAGCAATTTTTGTATGAAACATGTACAACCAGTGGATTATATTCTGAAATTACATTAAAATTCTTTTTACAAAATTTTATTATTTAACTTAATTTTGAAATGGCAAGGAAAATTCATATTAAGATTCTGAATCAGGAGGTGTCTGTGGGTATAAATACATGCAAAGTTACATTTTCATTACCTGCAGTTTCGTCTTGCTACATGATATTATTTTATTTCCATGATAGTAGATTTCAGTAGCTTCCCATTAGCTTTATTAAAGGGATTCCTAACTGAATTAAGGCACGGCAAATAAGTAACCAATTGAACAATTTATAGTAAGATATTTTTATGGCATTTCCCAAATGACTTTAGTGGATAAAAACAGGAAGTGTTAAAAATACTGAAGGCTAAATTTCATCATCACTAAAAAAGTAGTTACTGAAATATTGTTAAAAAGTTATATAATAACAATATATAACTAAGCATAGAAGCCCAATCTATGCCTCTTATACTCAGATATTTATTTTGCTATGTTAAAGCTAGAAACAAATAGTTTGAAAATGATAAGCAATCTATAGATTAGAAATTTACCATTTGTAATCATTTTTCCTATATTTGATATTTAGATGTATTTTATATATCAGTTCATTCACTCATTAAGATAAAGCATTTCCTCTTGCACTGTAATTCAACATGTGCATCCATCCATTCACACCACAGTCCCTAAATATGCTTAAAACGGAAAGAGATTTATCTGTTTTAGACTCTGGCTTTGCTATCTACTAGCTGAATGGCAGTTGGTAATTTACTATGTAATTATCAGGATCTTCCTGTATAAAGTGAGGGTAATGTTATCTACCTCAATATGTTTTTAGAATTAAATGAGATAACATGCAGAGCACAGAATAAAGCTAGCATTCAACAAATACCATCAAATACTGAATATTCCTTATGAATGCTGCTTTCTAAGCATTTGGAAAATCCTTTTATAAAAATACCTCATTAAGAGACGTGCAGTAGCCTGTGGAACTAAGCAAGGGAGACTATTAATAAAGATTAAGCAAGTAAAAATTCTACTAGATTTCTAGTTGGAAATGCTGTAACATCACATCATGAGCCTCCATTAAATATAAGTGCTGCAACAGACAGAATGACAGGAAAAATTTGGAAAAATTAAGATTAAGTTCTTGGCAAGTAATTACATGATATAGACTTTGGTAGGAGCTCAATGTGATCAGAGAGTGGCTTATGTGACCAAAGGTGAAGCGCTCATCATAACCCATGTTGACACTACTGTACCAATGATAATCTCAAATGATCTCACTGCAAACTGGCACCATTCTCTTCAAAAGGCTGATTCTACTTTTTAACACTATCAGTTTGTCTTCCAAGTCTTTATTTTAGTTTTGTAATTACAGTGCTAGTGATGATCAATGAATTTGTTTTAGAACCACTTATTTTTTTGTTACAAATATGTTTCATTTACATTACATAAAGGAATAGTTTAGGTACTATCTAGAATTTAAAGTTAGTAGTTTAATGGCACCAGATACAACATCGACAGTTTGTTAAGACCAAAGGTCATTTATTATAACAGATTATTTTTCACCAAGCCAAAACTACTATGTATCATGCCACTAACACTGAGTTCTATTTAAGACACAGAAAGTACTAACAACTATCTAGCCAATAAAGATCATTATATTTGTGTTTGATATGGATAGCTATGAAAAAAATTTGTAGTCATTTTTGATTAATACAGGTAAATAGGTACTACACTATGTGAATTAATTTTCCTTCTAAAAGTTCTGTATCTTATCCATATTTTTCTGTGTCCAAAACATAAATGTTCAAAGTGCATTTTAAATAAATCATAAAAATCAGAGTTTAATTCACCCACTTGGTACTAAAATAAATAACTATGCCTATTATATTCCTTTTTTTTCCTTTTCAGACTATCCTCTGTTCTCTGAAAAGGAACATTCTTAAAAGTTCATGTCATATCATCTTCCTTATTAAAATCACTATTTCCCAATGTCTAAACAAACCAGATCTCCCCCCAACAAATAAACAACGTAAGGTTAGAGCTAAGGTATAACAACCCCTTTCTGATATAACACCATATGTGATTTTATGTGTTATCTAGACACATAGAATCATATCTTACCAATATACTTATCAGTTAGTGCCTTGCTTATCTCTATTTCTTACACCTTTTGATGGGTGTTCTTGTGACAGTTTCCCATCGACATTTTCTCATTACTATAAATTCTACCTCTGTTGAGTTTCTGTAATTTTCTTGGGATATAGTTTATATATTTTGGCATTTTAGAAATATTATATTCTGAGTGCAGTACTTAATAAACACTTATTTTTTGAGTAATAGTGATAGGGACTGATAAGGTAAAAAAACTATTTAACATTTTGTTTCTTCTTTCAAGGACTTAAACATGAAAGAGTGAGGATATTGGACATAACCAAAACATTAGACTATGATTTTAAAAAGGACTAGAAAGAAATTTAAATAAATGAAAGAAAAATATGTTATGTATATGTTCTCTAGTAGGAACAATGCAATGAATGCATTTTCACATATGTAATCCGTTTCTAATTTGAGATATTTTTAAAGTACAAACACATTAACATAGTTTTAGTGATTAATAGTAAATAATATTCAAATAAAAGAAATGCACAATATAATTTGCAGTAAAATTTAACCAAAAAAATGAAGCCCTTGGTCAGACTGTTTAAACTCATGAATTTTCTAACAATTGCTCTAAAAATGTACTTCAACAATATTGACAAAAATTTAATTATCCAATGATTATTTAAGTATTTTGCTTCAATAATAAATGCACATTATACAATAAGCTACCATTTGAGACTATAGTAAATCTTTATTGTATTAGTTTATTTCTTGGTATTTCTAACTAAACTAAAATAATAGTGGGCTGAGTCTGTGTTCTTTACTGTATATCTTTAGCACCTACATAGCAAAAAATCCTACAAAAATACTATGAATTAATGAGTGAAATACAGGAGTGCAAATGAAACCATTTAATTCTAGCCAGGCATTACAGATTGGATACTCCTTATACTCTATCTTCAGTCTTATTGGCTTTTTGGTTTAAATGTCAATCACTTAAATCAATTTTCCACAGTATAGCCACACTGTTATTTCTTGACTTGAAATTCTTTAGTGATTCCATGTTTAACAAGATAATGAGAAAATACTTTTGCAGAGTGCAAAGTTTTTTCCACAATATCCCATTTTCATCTCTCGACCATGAGTGCCCCATAAGTGACGTACATACCGAAGTATTAGTCATTTCTTAGACTCTCCAAAATTCTCAAACTTTAGGTTTTGTATCTTTTAGTCCCTGGGTGTCCTTTCCAAACTTGAACAGTGGTAGTGTCATATTTATTTCATCCTACTAAACTTGCCTAAAGAGGTGCATCCTCTGTGACTATTTCTTTAATTCCCCTATGTAAATGTCCTTTGTAACTCTCACAGGATAACTCTTTGCCTTGTGTTGCTTTTACAACTCTATTGTTTGTCCATCTTCCCAAATGAAGTTCTGTGTATCTTCAGTCACTGGCATATATACGCAATTCACATTTCCTTGATATTTGTTATATTACAAATGGTGTCAGTTGACTAAAAAGCTCAAAGTAGGACTGATCACTCAGACTGACTCAATTTTAATTTTGGTATTTCTTACCAAAATAAAAAAGTGATTTTCTTACTTTTGTATTTATATATATTAATATATTACTTTAACATTCAATGCCCAACCAACTAAAACCTATGTGTTAATACTTCATGATTTTAAAAGTAGTATCATACTAATTACAATACACAAATAGAACCACGTATTACAGTATATGATTATATGAATCCTCTATCTTAAAGTAATGGCAACAATTTTATATACAAAGACTTAATGGAATATCACTATATTTTATCATTAGTTTCCAGACACAGTTTGACTTAATTTTTTTTTGTCTTTTAATCACCTAAAAAACACTTTTGAAATTGATTCCAAGATAAATAAATATATCTGATGCTAGAAAAATAAGAGAAGATGGAAAACAGGGGGAAAGGAAACTGAAATGTGTTATGTATATGTACTGATTCCCTACAGTGAAAGTAATCATGATGTATTACAAACAGGTACTAGGAAAGGTCAAAAAAATGATTTGGAAATAATTGTGCTTTCAATGGCCTCAATCAAGATGTAAAACCACGGCACATTTGAGGTGAATGAATAACAGTGATCTTTATTCTGTCCTATCTACAAAATAAAGGAAGAATCTTCTGTGTTGCTTTATCTACTTCTATTTCATAGCTGATAATTTTAAATGATTATCTACTTTATAATAAAATTTAAATATCTAGAACCTGGGCCTTCTGTAAATAAGAAAGTCTATTTTAATATAGAAAAATACATGAACAAAAATAGCAGATTCAATGTCTGTGCCCTACTTTTCATTTGAATTTTTGTATAAAAAGGTGCACTTTGATACAGTGTATTAGTATTTAACCCTTCAAAATTTAACAATTTAACACTTGGAAAATAAATAGCAATCTGTAACTATGCCATCAGTAATCTACAGTGATATTAGAGTCATCTCTATTTACTAGGTAAAGGGAAAAAAAAACGTAGTTAAGAAAATATATAATTAAATACTCTGACGTTTCCATGTAGTTATATTACGGAGAAGGGTTGGGCAAAACGTAATGGTGAAAGGAAATCTTAACTACCCTGTTATCCCACAGTATTAGCAAAGCTGAGTTTAAATTATAAGTGAATAGTTAAAATACAAGTAATCTTTACAAACTGCAATAAGATGTATTAATGATATTTCATTTGCTTGTCAATATTTATAGCATAATTCTAAAGAGCAATGCAAACATGGTGAAAGTCTACTTTCAAATCTGACAGATATCATTATCTACAACTTCTGTCTGTTTAGGTTTGTAAGTAGTATTTTCTTACTCTTGTGATCTGACAACTGGAAGAAAGTCTTTAAACACTTAAATAGCACTAATAGTCTACAGAAGTCTCTCATCAGTATTTATTTGGTTCTTAGCTTTAGGATTTAGAAAACCACAGAGTTATTTCAGTAACTTTCTAAGCCAAAACGAGCAGTAAATATTATCATTAAAGCAAGCAAATATGTTGCACAAAGATAGGAGTGGCAACTGATGTCATAATTAATTAAAAGGGTAGAACTAATTCATCACATATTGGTCATTAAGAGTGGCCTCAATAAAGAATTCTAGTTATCTTTCATATAGAATCAATGAAAGTGTCTTTATTTGTGAAAATGATGAGCATTATGATCTAAACAGTGATAAAAATGAACTTTATACTTAATAAGTCTTTGACTTAGCTTCCTATGGCATCACTAATGTAATCTACAATTTACTGTACTATCTTTAGTCAACTCAACACCTACTCTGAGCTCTAAGATTCACTCATTTTAATTTTGTTTTCTCTTGTGTGTTCTAGTTCTAGTATTGACTCTAATTTTAGATGTGAGAATATAAGTCACTTGCATTTTCTAGGTCTTAACAATAAAGCAGGAAATTTGGACCAAGGATTTATCTAAAATTCTTACTGAATCTAACATTCTAGAGTCCTTTGACATCACTCCTCTCAGCCTTCACATCCTAGGGTAACATGGCAGCAAATACAGAGGAGGTACTTAATAAATGCTTGTTTAATTAATATGGCATGCAGTTTACTACTTTATCCATCTAGGGTGAGTGCAGGAAGGTTGTGAGTCTTAAATTTTTTCACAAAACTAATGGTTGGAACATCTCAGAATTTTCTCCAACTGATTGGCTTGAAATCATTGGCTTTATACTCTATATAAAATTGTGGGTTTTTATAGCTTTACAGACAGTAATGAGTACACTTAATTACACATGCACAGAAGCAATAATCTCTCAAGACAATTCAATTTATGAAACTATGTACTATAATCTTAGCCAAATCAGAGATTCATACAAATCACATGGGCATGCAGTTTAAAAATGAAAAATAATTTGTTTCACTTTGTAGCATTCTAAACCTATTCTCCAATACTTAGTAATTTGCAATTTATAAGTCATATTAGAACTAAATAATGTAAACTAGTATTTTTAATTAAAGTGTTCTTGAAAAAAATTCATACTATGCACAGCTGAATTTAGAATGGAAGCATAATGCATTCTTTTTTTGGAGAAGAATATAACTACAATTAAAGACACAAATTTGCTATGTGTGTCATGACATACATACATCATGGCCAATATACTGTAAAGGTTAATGATATATTAATATAAAAATATTAATTTGTAATTAATGTATGTTAGGGAATTTCATTGTTCTGGTTTTTCTACTCAGAAAATGTAGACTTCACTGAAGCAGATTACTATTACTAATAATAGTAACACTAATACTATTAATATTACTATTTGTTGGACAAATTTTAGGATATATAACATTTCTGTTCACGCAATAAATTATTGAAAAAATAAATGCTTTATCACAATGTGTAATTAAGAAATCATAATCTCATTTTATTTTATTCTGAATATTAAGCACAATAATTCAGTACAATAAAAAGTTATAACATTTCTTTTCCAGATGAAAACCTTTACCCATAAGCATTTCTGATATACCTATTTTCAAAGCTTAGTCCTTCTTCATAATAACCATAATAAGTGATCAATATGACAACATGATTTGAACATATCCTGTCAACAGTACAATCCTAAATTTTATATTACTTGTGAGTTTTGGCTAAAGATTAATAAATCCATTGGGTTAAAAACCTTTATATAACACTTCACACGTTAAAACAGCAACTCCATACAAGTGTGATACTGAAAGCTTCCAAAGTCTGGAAGAAATGAGTTATTTCAAAATGAGTTTTGATTTAAATGTAAGCTCAAGGTAGTTATGAGAAACATTAGGGGAAATTGGAAAGACCTTGTTAAAATAATTGAGCTTACAGAAGCAGTGATAAGAATGTAAATCTGAAAATTGCCTCTGCATCACATAGCTAGCTAAATAATCCTAGAAGTGCAATCATTTTTCTTTCTCTAAAAGCAAAATTGGAATTTTAATAGGTGCAAAGAAAAGTAGTTGAAAACCAAAAGCACGTGGATTTCCATCTATGTAAGACACCTTAAGGCAAATATAAAAAAATATGCTTCTTTTTTTCAGATTTAAAACTGGAGATAAATAGTAAATTTTAGTTTTCTTAATTTGCTAGGAACCACAAGTATATTTAAGCTTTATGCATAAACAAATAATATTTCCAACTTTCTTCTCTTTGAGTACCATAAATATGCCTTTGGTGTGTTTAAGCATTTGTTTTTGTGCATTGTACTTCTTTGACTTTCCTGCCTCTGACTATCTAGAATTTTGATATGTCTTTAAAAGTTTGTTTTGGTAATGTTGCTTAATGGTTCATTTATTTTTTATTTTCATCTGTTTTCAATGGGTAAATTTATTACAGCATGCCATAAGACTTTAAAACTCAAAAGGTACACAAACACACACACACACACACACACACACACACATTGAATGCTCATGGGAAAACCATGAGAATTTTTCAGATTCAAATATGATAATGGTGCAATCAGACATTATTTCCTTATGAATGCACCAATTTGCAATGAAAGTACTTGGTTCTTCTCAAACATTTTGTGTGTGGGAGTCACCCTATAGATTTGTAGTGGGGAGGAATAAAGCACAAGAATCCCTAAATAAAGGCTGAACAAGGTTCAATTCTTTCTAGGTTGCATGGATCTGAAATATAACATTAATTGATGGTATTTTCCCTTATAAAGCAATTTAAATTTAATTAAGTGGTAATCAATTGATAAATTGATAATTTTCATCAATACATTGTTCAAAAATTGCACAATTTATTCTCTACAGATAGTGCATGTGCATTTGTGTATGCTTGGCTTCCATTAAGAAAAGCCTCAGTAATGATAACGCAAGTATTAGTTCAGCAAAGAAGGCCTCTAGAATTTAAGCTTTCAATAAGATAAATGAGATCCAATTTAACAGTTCAATTTTTAAATTTACATTTTATTATTTTTCATATTTAGAGTAGACTTTTCTGCTCTCATGCAGAGACTTAAGGATTTCAAGTTATGTAACCTCCATCTTGGTAAGCGACTACAATTATGTGCAGTGTAATACTATCCCACATAGACAAGAAATCTGTAGTTATTCAAGAATTATTTATAATGTTTATAGATCTAATGCTTATGCCAACCCTGAAACATATTAACTATATGAATACACAGGCAAGCCTAATCTGCTTCTGTAGAAAAGAGGATTTATAACTTATTTTTTATAGTACTGTAGAATAATCAAAATAAAATATAACACCAAAGACTTACTAACCAATAATTTCATTACACATTTATTCTCTCATAGTGTCCAGAAATTATTTTACTAATTACCCTTTTAAACCGTGAGTTAATATGTGCATCTCTCATTTATACCCTGTATTCTGCTTGTACAAAAGTAGTTTCAAAAGGAACAAACCAGTTTAATGAATTTGAATTGTTCTCTTTTCTACAATATTTCTCTCCTAGTTTAGGGATCCTTTTCAAGTAAGTAGAAGATCATATTGTTTTTGTATTTGCTTTATATTTCTTTATATAGAAAAAATAAAATTGCCTAACAAAGGTTTGGGATAGAGGTTCAAATTCCCAGGATTATTTATTATTAAACTTCTTGGATAGGGAAGTATAAACTGTTGGATTCTCTGTTACAGTAGAACATTACAGAATTCTAAAAATACTTTGTATTTCAAAAGACCTACATCATTCTTAGAATTTACAAAAACAGCACAACTTTCTTGGAGACACCTTAAGCAGTGTTTTATAAGGAATAACAACTTAGGCACTCTACCTAAAGTGATAATCTTAAAAGCAATCTGGAAGCTACCAGTAAAGAATTTTAAAGCATTTTAACAAATCATGAGATGTTAGAACTGTAAGAAATCCTATTCTTACCATATAGATGCTCTAATTACTACTGAAAAGAAAAAAAAGGGACAGAAAAGTGGTTTCAATAAAATCAACTCTTACTATTCTTTCCACATTTAATGTCATTGCAACATACTTTCGAACTTTTAACAATAATACTTCTTTTCTCAATAAAACATTTAGCAATAAATGCTTTCTTTTACCCCAGATTTTTGAAGCAGAGTCTCCCTGGGTTGCCCAGGCTGGCCTCTAAGGACCTACCCTTGCCTCAGACTCCCAAGTAGTTAATATTCCAAAATATCTTTATTTTCATTATAAATCAGAAATTCCTATTGTCTATTACACATTCATATAGACATTTGTATACATATGCAAAAAAAATTTATTATGAAATTTTTAGCAATAAGAAGCAAATTTCTTTCCTACAAGCCTATGTATGCTACAATATAATTGAATAAAATCAGAAAAAGAAAATTCTCAGTGAACTTCCACATGATTACAAAGAAAAATGAAAGTGTATAATTAAGCAGTTTTTGGCCTTAGAGTGCAGGGTTGGTTAATAAAGTTCCAAATGGATCAACAAACTACCATAGGTAAGTCTATTTTTTCAGATTTTTGCAATGGAAAAGCCCTCCAAATGTTTGTAACTATCCTGTCACTTAGAGCTGCTTCTAGGCCTGGTAATGCTGATCATAGAAGCCTGAGATTTGTGAAAAATGCTGAGAAGCAATTTTCAGCAATTTCCAAGAGAAAAAAAAAATCAAGATCTTTCAGATCTTAAAATAGCTAGTAGAGACCCCCTAACCATTTATCCATCCCAACAACCAAATGCAACTTTATCTTGTAGTTATTATATTTAATACTATAAGTATCTATGTGTTTGGGAGTTTATTTTCTTTATTCCATGGATAATAAGGTTTATTCATGCTTACACATTCAAGACTAAGAAGTTTTACTGAAAGGGTCAAGCAGTTAACAACACCTGAGTGAATTAGTGAAGAGCTGAAGTAGTTCTCTGAAGGTGAATGTATGAATATGTCACCAGAGACATATCAAATTTTAAATATCCAACTTTGAATTAACTTCCTTTTCTAAATATCTTCTCCATCACTTTCTAACTGCATGAATTTAAGTACTTTGAAATTCTGTATTAGCTTCCTCACCTCGCAAAAGGTGATACAAAGCTACTTTATGTGTGGTGTTCTGTAAATTTAAGGAAGTAATATATTCGGAATATTTATTGTACTACTCTTAGTGCCTAATAGTTATTAGTCATTGATATTACTAAAAAGAGGCAGTTTAAAAATTGTAGATTCATTGTAAAGTAATCCTCAAATTAATGCTATTTCTTTAATGTTACTGTTGCATCATAATTGTCTCCATCATTCAATAAAGTTCTATCAATATATTGGAATATATGGGCAAATTTTAAAAATATTCATTTTTTCTCTGATTTCTTTTTCTACAAGAAATATAATTGAATAATTAATTAGAAAACCCTGTAAAAGATTTCTAACATATGTATTCATATTATGCTATGTGATTTTTTTGTGTGAATGGCAAAAATTCCCAAAGAACACAGTTTTGCTAAAAAGAAATGCCATATATCTATGCTGAATTTATCAAGAACCTAAGCAAAGAAAGATGAAATAAAATGTGCTTGCTAGGAAAGTGAGAATGCACAAAGTCTAAGATACTCACCAACCAAACAAAATATGAACTACTATATATCATATATATTACTACATATATATATATATACACACACACACACACACACACGTACACAAAATAAGACTATAGACAGGATATAACTTTGTATAATAAACCTTAGCACTTAATCACATTTAAACACAATCATATTTACTAGTACTTTTACAGTTTGAAGTAAAATCTTTCTTTTGATTATGATTTTGCATGATACATGGAAAATATTTGAGTTTTTTGTAAATTATAATCGACAGATGGCAGTTTCACTATCTTTGTGTAAGAAGAAATGTTCTTTTAAAAAAAAACATGGAGAATAAATGAAGTTAAACTGTTCTATAGAAACTATAAACAAAGCATTGTGCACTGTTAATTAAATTGTAAATGTATGAACATATTTAATTTCAAATAGATCATTTATTTTCTATTTGCATACTCAAATATTTCTTCATCCTAAAAATGAATATACATCATGAATGTGACCATTTCTTTCTCCACTGTTTCCTTTTCTTGTATCCCTTCTCTCTCCACTTCTCTCTCTCAGGAGGAAAATGATGATGTCATTATTACCAGTGTGCTATGTTCCAGGCATTCTGCAAATATTGAGTAAAGTACTGTCAGAGGAAGTAACAATTGGTATTTGAATAAACAGTGAAATGTGTTAAGTATACAGATTTTAAAAGGGCAAAGCCAAAATGGATAATATGTGTAAAGACAAATTGTGGGAGGATTTGGTCCATCACAAGAATTCCTTACAACTGGTAAACAGACAATAAGAGGTCTTGTGTATCAAAGTAGAAAGTTTCCTTTCTATTATATACGGAGTGGTTACTGAACTGTGACAATATCACAGTATACTGAATACTGGGTTTGGGTTAGGAAATTGATTATGATTATGACTAATCATTAACACTACCTCATATGGTGAACTTGGGGAGTATAAAGCTAATATAAAATACTTAGAAGTTGGGACATAAAGAGTGTCATCAGAATTAAATGAATAAATACCTTCTATTGTATTAAGTAGAGAAAGTTTCTCATGTTAAATTACTGAAGTATATCCAGTTACATAAAAAACAGTGCCTCACCTCTTTGTACCAAGTCTCTCTTTTTCCAAAGACTTATTGGTTGGATTTTTTTTGCCAGTCTGCTAAGAGCTCTTCTTTGGTTGCACAGGGTGAAACACTGGGATAGCAATGTCTAACTATTCCCTAACAAGAATTTGAAAGCATGCCCTATTCATGTATTCTAAAATGCCAGATACCATAAGCGTTTCTGGCATTGTTCAGGATACAGTGGTGTGTGTGTGTGTGTGTGTGTTGGTATTCCTTGTCAACAGTATTTATATCTCACTCTATCTAATCTACTGTCATTTACCACTACTCATGTATTTCCCATCTCATCCTTAAAATCTTATGATAATCTTTCATTTGTTGTAACTTCCTATTTTATTGTCTTTTTGCTTATAGTTTTATGTATTATAAAGTTCATTTGTTTTTGTTTTAGTAAAATCTCAGAAAGTACCAATGATAAATGTGTTCAAGTTGATTTGTTAAATCAGAACCTTTATATGCTTCATTCTAGTAAGGTAACTGAATCTACGAGAGATTAAATAACTTGTCATTTACACAGCATATAATTGACCATGGGCAAAACTAATTCTAACATATCTGCCTTCAAGGCAATTTTCTCTACTCCCATACTCCTTTGAACAGCACAAATCTGATTTCTTGATGAGAAAACCAAAATGATTATATCTAGGACAGGCATCTCTAATCAGGAGTAACTGAAAACAATTTTTGAATTGAAAAATTATGTGACCTAAAATAATTTAAGGTAATCATTTATGATAATAAAAATAGAATACAATGCCTATGCCTCTCGAAATCTCAATTCTGTAATTCTATCTCTATTTGAGTTTTTCTTCACTTACAGTTAAAAAATAATTGTAAAATCCTGCTAAGCCCTCAAATGACAAACCAAAAGAGTTCTCCTGCTGATAGCAGTAAGAATGGTAATGTATCATCACGGCATGGCATTGCTTGGAACTATTTCAGTAAACAGGATAAAGTTATGTTAAACCAGAGGAGCCAGTGCCCTCCTATCACCTTTATAGGAGCCATACAGTGATTATGAGAGGCATGGATATAAAACCACCTTTATAATCATAAAGTGTTTTGCATCATTTGAAGCTGGGACTATGGGTAAGGCTAAAACATTTTTCTGTCTTTGGTGAAGCTCTTTGGCAAGTGCTATTGCAGGAAATGTACAGGAAGGAATTCTAGTTTTGAAACAGTCTCATTTCAACTGCTGTAATGTTAAGTTGATAATTGTCTGCATAAACAACTCAAATATATCTGTTTACTTTATATATACTCATGGGGAAAAAAGGCTTGCATCATAAAATTCTAAAACCCACAAGTTTTAGCTTTTCTGTCACATCTCAGTGCATTTAATATCCTTCAGCCATATTATTTACAACTTCACAAAGAAAGTAGTTATTTTCTATTATCTGTTCAATAAATATGTAGAGAAATGCAGGCTGCAGAGATACAATTTGTTAATGAAATAGCCAGAGAATCTTCACGGTGCCTAGTTTCAAAAGCTTGATCAGCATCTATTAAAGCTTGCTTCAGTTCTAAAGAGTAACTGCAATTTTTACACATTGATACACTCCACTCAGGTGCTTGAGCCATGCTTTCTCAGTAGTTTATGTACTATGAGTAACGCGTGCTGTGATACAACACATATCTGACCACACAGGCATGTCTGAACACTTTTCTCTACTTGTTTGACAGTTTCCTATTATAGAGAAGACTGTCTTGTTTTAAAAATAAGCTGGACACAGAACTTCTAGTTCTTGGAATTATTCTCAGGAAGACAAATACATCTTGTTTGTTGTAGTTCTTAACCAAATTATCACAATATTATGAATGGGGTATGTTCAAAATTATTTGACACAAGTTGCAGGGAATCTATAAGCTCAGTACAACATAGGTTGTTACATTACCATTACCAACAAATTTTTATGTTTAACACATTGCAAAACAACCACCAAAAAAGTTCTCATATGTTATCTTCTTAAAAACTTAGCTTTTTATTGCTAATTCCCCTTGTTTAGAGAAATAAATGCTGGGAAAGGACAAGTTTCAATGCTGTGTATTCCCTTTACTTGCTGTGAATGCTTTACTCCCTCTACAGTAATGAAGCTTTTCAAAGAGATGCCGATTCTGATGGGAGAAAATGACATCAGATTCTAAAACAGTTCTAGAAGTGAAAAAAGTATCAAACATGAAAATCTTCTTCCAATCTGTAAAACAGTGTTGATTTTAAAATAACCTATTACAAACTTTGTTTTTAATCAAAAATTAAAAGTAATCAAATGCTGCTCAGGTGTGAATATTGCTTCTTTTCCACTATTTGAAATGCAGTTTAACTTCCCCAAAGAATAAATCTAATTATCTCTTAATAGGGTCAGGGGACAGGAGCTCCTAAGATTTTTAGTCTGTAAAACAAACTGCAATGCAAATATCTGTGGACAGTCAGTACATACATTTTACTAATTTTGATACTGAATATTATATATGAACAAACAATAGTTCCCTCAGTTTAAAAAATATATAATGTTTAATTGATATACAAACTTAAATTCTTTTCCATAAATTACGTAAAATTACCACTTTTTTGTACTGTAGGTAATAAGCATTAAAAAACATAAAAATAAGTAGTTAAGTGCACATAATACATAAAACCTACTTTAACTACACTTTAATGAAAGATAATAATCAGCATTTCAAAAAATGGTTAGTAACATTTTAGATAAAATACAAGTGGTAAAATGCATAAGAATTATATATATATATATATATATATAATAGCATATATAATACAATGTTTCATTGTTTTTTATATTGTCTCCAATCTAACTCAACAATTAGTAAGTTTCCTTAATTCACTTGAGTATTTCTAAAAATGTCACTTTCTTTTGTGTACTTTCTCAAACATTAAGAGTATGAGTCTTAGTAAAGAAGCAAGTACTTACTCCTAAGAAGCATTCCAAACACAAGAATCATCTGAAACTATACAAATGTGCTCTTACCTGAAAGTAAGATTGGTATTCTTAATTTTGAACATTTAGTCCTCCTAGTTTGAGTTATTATTAACTTGACAAGAAAAATTAAGTACAAAATAGATTGTTTTAAATGCATATACTTTTCCCTGATTTTGAGATTTACGTGATTTGTGGTTTCATTTTTTATGTAACTTTGTGAAACTTTCACTTTCTATTGACTTATATTAGTCTGAAAGTGCTATTGAACAGAATCCTGAAAGGTGAAGTATTAAACTGATAACCTAAAAAGTGTCATGGATATTTTGTATTTATCTGATCTATCCAAATACTAGATTTTTTCTTTTATTTTCTATCTTGTCTCTAGCTATCCTTAATGATTTTTTAATGCCACATCATAAATTTTAAGTTATTGCAAGTAAAATAAAAATTGGAGTCACAGAAGACAAATTATGTAGAATGTCTAGAAATTAGTATTTTTTAAAATTCTAAACAATTAAACACAGATTTGATAATGAAAAGAATCTGCCAATTATTAGCTGATTATAAGTATGGCTTCATACAGTTAGGAAAAATTTTAAATATACACCTATTTTTCATAAGAAGAAACATCACTAATGAGTTAAGTTAAATGTTATATATATATCAACAGAAACAGTAATTATTTAGTATTTCAACTTGTTTTGTTTCACTTTCTTCTAAAGTTTACTATTTTGTCTCTGATTTCTAAGAATGAAAGTTTCACCAAATATTAATGAATATTTTCTATAAATAGGGCACCATGAAAGGCTCAAAACAAAGGCTAAATTATTGTTCAAAAATAATAATTTTTAAGAAAAAACAAGTTGGTTTGAGAAGTACTAAACACTATTAAGTATTCTAATCCCTCAAATAACAATGATAATTACTACTTATTATGGGATTACTAAATGCTAGCCATTATTTTACCTGTCATCTCAACAAATGCTCAAAGAATTTTACCATAAAACCATGCGTATTCACATTTTAAAGTTAGTACTATTATTTTAGATATGAAACCCTAAGTAACAGGTAAGTTTCTATAACCTCATGAATTGGACTGGTGCCAGTAACTAGGCCCTTAAAAAACATTCAGTCAGAATGCCAAGACCTTCTTCACCAAATTAAAGTTCAGTTAGCAATAACCATTTATTACTAAGAGTTTATAAGTACTATGCTGTTAATTCTACAGCACGCCTCTGGGAAAACTAGTGCAATGCCTAGTTTCATTTAACAGAGTAGTGGAATTTAAACACAGAAATCTAGGGAAGGAACATTTTGGAGAGAGATAGAAAAATCTGTAAGTTCTATAAAGCCAGAGAATTTTGAGAAGGAAAATGCAAATGGGACGCTGCTTCAAAACTGGAGTCATGTATAAAAGAAACTGAAGGATGTAAAAACACAGCTAAGACTTTACTATTGCTTCAGTCAGAATTTTAAAAGCCTTTTGCTTCTGGGTTGCAGATCTGTCACCTAATTATTTTCAATTGCAGGTTGTCTACTTTTTACTTTATATCTAGCCATCTCTTCATGAAGTCTTCAGATGGCATAAAATACCATATCACAGCTGCACAGCAACATAAAAAAAAACAGAAAGGATATGAATTTATGTCTGGCTTAACTTGGTCACATTTTCAACTGATTAGTTTGAACCTACAGCCTCTTGAAAAAGACACTCATAAAATTATTTTCATGCTACTTTGAAAAGCTCTGGTTCAGAAAATTACCACCCTTTTGATGTGAAGGCTGATATAACTAATTATAGCTCGGAAGATACAATTCCTCCTTTAATAATAAAGAAATAGCAATCTTTCACCTAGAATAGAACACTGTCTGGATTTGAAGCATGAAAGATTAAATCAGTAAGCTTTGAAATTCTATTATATTCAGAAAGACAGTGTCTCCAAGGACAATAATATTGACAATAGAAGGTTTCTTCAAGAACATTTCAACCTCTTAGCAGACCGTGGTTCAGTGAAAAACTGCTGAGCTGAAGACTATCAGCTGAGTACTTAGATTAAATTAGTCAAGTTTTCCAGCTTAACAATAGTGCAATGACTAGTTTTAGCCACCAATTTACAATGAAAAAGGGGAAAAGGCATAGAAAGGGAAGGAAAGAGAAAGAAAAATGAAGAAGAGGGGGAAAGAGAGAAAGAAGAAGAGATGAGGGATAAGGCAGAGGAGGGAGAAAAAAATGGATGAAAACACCAGAAGAAAGTCACCAATTTAAATTTTATTGCTTTTCAACCTTAATTGGCATCATAATAATCTTCAGTGCTTGCTAAGGAACAGATTAATGTCCCTTTCCCCAAGTTTTAAATGTAGTTTGGCATGTGAGTTAGCATTTGTGAAATATTCCCAAGAGTATTAGTTTTCTATTACTCCAAAAATACCTAAAATAAATCACCTTTAAAAAAGGAAAGTTTATGTTGGCTTACAGTTTTAAAAGTTTCGGCCCATGGTCAGTTGGCCTACTGGAATCTTTAGTGAGGCAATAGATCATGTTGGAAATGTGTACTGAAGCAAGCTGCTCACCTTACTGCAGCCAGAAAGCAAAGACAGAGTGGACGGGACCAGACCACAGTGCCCCTTCAAGGACATGCCATCCAAGTTGATCACACTGAGCACTGCCTCTTAAGGGTTACACCATCTTGCAATGTTACCAAGTGGAGGACCAAGTTTCAATAAACGGACTTTGGAGGACACACCAGAAGCAAACTATATAACACCAGGTTATGCCAATATTGTTGGACACCACAACTTGAGTACTTTGCTAAAGGCTTAGATTTATAAAGTGTCTCATTAAGATTTAATATTTTTCTGATCTACCTGTGCCCAATCCTCTTAGACGGTGCCAATTTCCTCATGAGAGGACTTTCCAGTTCAGGTTCGTGATCCTCATGTCAATTTTATCTGCAGTCCTCCAAGACATGCCCACAACTGCCCTTTACCATTTTTCTTGGCCATGATGCAATCATCATGTTGAAAATAAAGATTAGCTATCAGAAAAGCAAAAGTTATAAGATTATCTTCTATGGTATAGATAATCATGAATAAATAGTACCACTCTGAATATGCATGTGCATCAAAATTTAGTAAGCCTGCCAATCCTTCTGAAAAAATCTTGTTGTGTTTCTCATAAACAGGACCTGGAACCATGTGAATGGAGTCACACTGTGACCATGGAAATGTATAGAGTCACCAATATGGAACATGTTGCAGCATATGATGTGCAGGAGTTCAAAGCATGAGAGTCATACCTTCACCTAGCAAAGCCTTTGATGTAGGGATGCATCAGATTTGGTGCACAATCGTTGCTCCTGTAGGCACACAGGAAGTGGGGTACAGAATCAGATAACAATAGTATCTTCTTATCAACATTTTAACAGGGTTACAAAATATCAAAATTTGAACTCTAGAAACAAAAACTGACGAAGTTTTTAAAAAATGAAAAAGTAAATGTTAAGTCATTGTTATTTAGATAGTTTGAAATGTCTCAATAACTCTTTTCCTACAGGTCAATTCCTCTCTAGGTGTTATATTCTTTTGCTTAAAAACACTAAACTTTCCCTGTGTCTATATATTTTTAGAATCATTATGTTTATGCTATAATTAAATAAACATAGCATAATACTTCATCACATAAGCTTATACTTCTTCACATGTGAGAGGTGAGTACATAAGCCCAAGGAGCAGTGCGTATAGGGTAAGACACACTGATCCAGAAAATCATATAAATGGATATTCTCTTTCATTTAATGCGCCAGTATAATCTGATCTAGTTGTTTCAGAATATTTTTTGGTAGTACGTATCAAAAGCACTGCAACCACAATTAATAACAGTAACTTTATTTACTCTGTGCTAGGCATTTACCTCTCTTTTACATGTGTTATGATATATAATCCTCTCAACAACCCAAAGGAAAAGAAAAGAATCCCACTGCACCTTTTAGTGGTCATGTTAACTTTTTTCTGTTATTATCTTACACCGTTATTATTTAAAAAGAGACACTAAGAATGCAGAGACTAAGCTTATTTTCAGCTGCTCTAGGTCAATATCCTTGAAAATAACTCTAACTCTCATATCCAAAGAGAAGCTAGAGATGTAAAAGTTCCCTAAACCTATCAAAATAAAAAAAAATTGACCTTGACAGAACACTGAGAAGTAATAACCAAACACATTTTTAAAATTTTACCTTAGAAGCTAAAAGTGATTTAGGTTGATTCACTTAGAAAAATGTAAATAATCTATATAATACCTTGTTTTCTTGGTTTGCAAAGACCAGTAATAATTTTTATCTTTAATTTCTTAAATCTCTTCTTTCAAAAAGGAAAAATAATGACTCTGTTTGGAAATACAATTGATACTTCTATGGCCAAAGATTACAATTTGTTGTTAAACAGAGGTAACTTACTGTGTTTTCGCACTCATAGGTGAATTTGATAGTATATTTCTAAGAAAGAATCTCATAATCTACTCTTTCTCAAATACTGCACATCTCCTTTCAAGAAGTAACTGTTTCATTTCTCCCTGCTGTAATCTATGGAAATGTTTTTGCCATAAACAGTTTTTCTAGTCATTTTGATTTGTAATATCCACCTCCAATATTTCCTTTACAACAATTGTCTGTCATGCAAACTCAAATTTATTAGCAATACAACTTTGAATAGTGTAACATGTAGTACTAGGAAAGATCAGCAGTATAAAGGATGGTGATGAACCAGATATCTTGTTTTTAGTTCTATCTCAGATTTTAAACATTGGCAGACTTTGTAGAAATCATTTCACATATGTTTTCTCATGTACTAAAAATGAGAGCATTAGACTAAGGAATCTCTAGAGTCTACATAAGCTTTCTGAATTCATGATTTATTCTGATAAGCTGACTCTGATCCTCAAATGGCCAATGGTTAAAAGGTAGCTCTGGGATAGGGATGTAGCTCAGTGCCACAGCACCTGCATGCCAAGTGTGAGACCTTGAGTTGCATTGCAAGTACAAAAAAAAAAAAAAAAAAAGTAGCTTCACTAAACTCACTGAAAAAATTCCTACTTCAGAAATATACTCTTAAATACAGTTTATGCACCAGTCCTCACAAGAAAAACCTTTGATCGTCTGGCAGAAATGAAATTAATAATCTGTTTTTCTATCATTTTAGGATTAAACATTTCAACCATACATGAAGTATCTTTAGTATATTGTTTAATGTTACTTAAAGTGCACAGTTCATGCAATAATTGACTAATATACTAAAGTAATAAAGTAGCTGTATAAGTAATTACAGAACTGACTGGAACTTGTTGGATGTCATTAGTGGTATTAATTATGTATGGAATGATTATTATGGATGAAAGTACTCTATATCATATATATATTTTATATGTGATAATAAGGAGGATAGATGGATTGATAGAATCATATAGTAACATATCAAAATATTATTTTGTTTGTAGCTTGGTGTTTCATCTTAGAACAAATAAATTAAAAGTACATTTAGAGATGAAACAACATACAAGAATGTTGAAATAATATTTAACATTCCAGAAAACATGCCTTCTAGGAAGAAATAGTTGTACTGTTAGCTGTTTTAGTTCTCTATATTCTCTTCAAGTAGGTATGATGTAAGCAAACACTTGTTATTTTTGTTAACTGTTAAGGATATATCCCAATTACGTTCTCTACTCAAATCCTAGTTTATACAAATATTACATTTAAGTGCATAGACCACACAAAACTTTTAAATTGAAAATGCTCGTATACAATATCATTAATGATTTCACTAGAATAAAATTTCAGAATTTGCTATAAATTAATCTTTTAAAGAAACGGGACTGCCATGAAATAGGACCCAAGAAGGTAGCAATTTTCAAGTTCTTATTTATAAATATTTCTGAATTAAATAAACTGGCAGTAATAATTATAACATTTTAATAAGTGTAGAAAAGACAAAAAATTAAAGCCTTTTAGTGCTTTTAAATGTTAATATGCCAAAAAAGATAACTTGTTAATGTGGCAGGAGAATTTAAATATTCATATGTTTACATGATGACTAATTGTTTCTTTACTAACAAGGCAATATCAATGGTTCCAGAATTTTTCTTGTTTACTGCTTAACAGATGCTAATATTTACTAAGCATATTCTCCATGGTATTTTCTAGAAGTTAAAGAATAGCACAAACTATATAATATGGGGATTATGATAATGATACCAACATCAAAAGCTTGTTCTCAGCATTAAATTAGACACAATATTTTAAGCACTTAAAAGAGACTGTGGTCCACAATTAGTATTACACAGAACTTTTAATGATGGTTTGTTTATATATTGTTGTTTGATTACTGAATATAATGCATCATGCAAATCTCTATGAATTCTTATTTGGCTGTTCAGGGATATATTATAATCATGGAGCCTGACGGAATTTGTCTTTGTAGTCCTCTTTCTCCATAAAACTGGAAATTATATTTTAAAACTGGGTTGGTATACATATGAACATAATAAATACTAATTTTTTTCCAATTTAAAAAGTTCATTCTTCCTTATTTTAAAAATAAATACACTATCTTCATGAGCCCCTGTGTCAGTCACCTTTCCACTGCTGAGACAAAATACCAAACATACAATTTAAAAGAGGAAAGGTTTATTTTGGCTCATGATTTCAGACATTTCAGTCCATGGTGAGCTGACTCCAAAGTAGAACCATCAGGGCAGTAGGGCAATGACCTTACAGTAACCAACAGAAACAGAAAAAGAAAGAGCCAAAAAAGGTATATACCTCAGTGACCCACTTTCTCCAGCTAGATCCTACCTTTTAAAATTCCATTCAGATATGAACTCATTGAAGTGTTAACCCATTGATAAAGTTCGTGTTCTTAAAATTCAATCTCCTCTCTACTGTCATTTAATCTATTCAAGATGACAATGAAGATTAATCATCAAAGTCCCCTAACAGTAACCCTAACTATGCCTATTGTGCTTAATGGGGGAACTTGGTTTGTGAACATCAAATTCTGTAAATTTGGAATATATGGTGGAAAACAGATGTTATATTTCTATACAATAATGGAGACTTTCACCATAACTATAACTAATGTTTTATAAAACTAATGTTTTATAAAACTAATGTTTTATAAATTAATGAGGATATATTACAATGTATCAATTACCATACATAAAATAAAGTTCACATAAAAATAAGTTCAGCAAAAATAAAACATATTTTTATCCTTGAGGATCAATATATATTCCAGGACAAAATATACTTCATATCATTGTAAAATAAAAACAACACATAAAAATATTTTAACATAAGCCCCCTTACCTGTTCTTCTGCCAATTTAGCAAACAGAAATCCCTTAACATGCTCAAGTATTCATATGAATCTCTGACTCATTTTTTGTATGAGGAATTTAGCTTCTTCATGCTATTATATAGAGGTCATCTTGAGTTTATCACTTACCCTTATTTTACCAAAAATATAGGACAGAAACATAAGTATCCACCTAACATGAAATAGTCTACCCTATATTAAGTCAATCTAGTGAAGTGAATGTTCTCCAACTGTTCTAAAAAAAATTGGAATTTGTCCTCTATCAAGTACATTCTCATTAGGACTTGTTCCTCTTGTCCCACTAACTTGGAACAATTCTTTGAACACTGGCTCATTTTAAAAGTCAACCTGGCTATAAACTCTCTTATATACCCTCAATATATTTTATTTGCAGAATTCTGTATGTATAGTGTCTGGGGCATTGTTTTTGGTTTTTGTATCGGGAATCAAACTCAGGAGCTTGCAATTGCCAGGCAGGTGCTGCACTGCTGAGCTATATCCCTGGGTGCTGTGTGTCGTCTTAATAGTTCTAAAATGCAGCAAAATAATGGTCTATTTCCATATGAAGGTAGGAAGTGTAGGTCAACATCAATCGATAAAAGGAAAACTTAGATTTCACTACCAGAGACAGATTAAAACAGTGAAGACCATTTTAGACAATTTCTTGACATCTGTACATTAATTCATTTTCCAAAGTAAGAAATTGGTAATTCTATATATTCTTTTTTGTAAACTGTTTTTTTCACTTACAGGTGTGCACTGGACACCTTTTCATCCCAATAAATTCATGTCAACATCATGATATCTTAATGATAGAATAACTTTTATCCCATTTCCCCATTAAACTCCGTTTTGACTTGTGCTATTGGAAATGTTTCTAAGCAGAGATAATTAAGAATTGCTGTAAGTATAGTAGGTGATGGATACGTTAATTTTCTTGATTATAGTAATCATTTCATAATGTATATGTATCTCAAAACATGATGCAGTATACCTTAAATATATAATTTTATTTGTCAATTATACTCAATAAAAATAAATAAAAAGAAAATGAAAAGGATCTTACTATTGGGGTTCAAATGTTTTATCCCATCTATGAAAAACCCCAGGATAGTGACCTTGAAGTAGACATGGTCATATTCAAGCTTAAAAACAGCAACTTTGCAGGTCAACTACCAAGAAATACCTTCAAAGACTGTACCACAGGACTTTGACAATTAACTTATCTTTTATCTTTTTCCTACTCTGTGAATTTCAGATATAATAACTAAACCTGAATTAACCATAAAGCGGAAACCATGTGTTAAGTTTGGGAGAAAATTTGAATTTAAAACAATTCTGTGATGCTTATGAAAAAACAAAGTATCGCTGGAATACTGTCTTCATTTATTTGAGAAATAAAGATACTTTATTGTCATTTTGAATTTTTTCTCACAACTACTCAAAGATAAATCCAACTCTACTTCAAAAAATGATTATGAAAAAAAAAGACAGTGACAACTTCAATTATCTACAAGAGTTTCCACATGCAAAACTCACAGCATGCATGCCCACAATACGCACAATGGTGAATGCCTGATAGCTATGACAGCCTTACTCCTTACTGCGTTCGTAATTCACTAATTGTGACTTATTTTATATCTGTGAATGGCATTTCAGTTTTTTCTTTTACTAGTCAATACAAAATATTAATGAAAAAAAGAACAAAACAATAACAAATAAGGCTAAATGACAGAATCTGCATTACCTAGTAAATCTATCCTCAACCCTTTCATTGGCATTGATGATTCATCAAGAGCCACAGGCATAGCAGACGTAGTTTCAGAGCTGTACTTACAACAGTAGTACTCAATTATTATTTCCTATAGAAGCCAAAGAAAAATGTCTCTTTAACTTTCAGTGTAGTTTTCCTGAGAGTAGGCTTTGTGGGAAACATTTCTTATTTTGCTCCAACGTATACTGTTTTCCACTTATTAAAGCAGAAACTAAAAAACAAAATGCCTGAATCAATGTTCTCATCAGAAAATAACTTTCTGGACTGTTTCTAACATTTATTTTTAGACATTATTAGCATGAACACCAGCAGTATATGACTGCACAAGGAAGTGGTCTCAATAATCCATCATCCAAATCACACTGAATATTCAATTTAAAATCATGAACCTATCAATCACTAGATGGTTAGACAGAGAACTATAACCGGCCTGAAAATTTTAGTCAGTGAACTTAGTATAGTTTCTATTTCTAGTTGTTCTAAATTTCAAAAATTATTTATGTGTGTTTCCATACCACAACAGCATAGCAACATGATTAGGATATTCTACATAAATGTTTTCTTTGTTTAATTGTCTTAATATTACAATGGCATTACCTGGACAGAGAACATATCAAGTAGAAGGAAGTGATAACTATGTGTAAAGATTTTCCTTGTGATGTGTATATATAAGTTAATATCTGAATATGCATTTTTAGAAATGCAGCATTTTACTAGCCACACTATTAAAATATAGTAACTATAATAGTTCTATCCAACATATAGCAATTGAACACAAGTAACCATTTAAATTTAAAATAATTATTATTAAATAATATTCACATTTAATTATTGAGTCATCTTAGCCAAACTCCAACTATTTCATAATAACATATGGCCATTTCTATTATTGTTTTATCCATTAATATTATAAAACAGAAGAGATACAGAACATTGCCATATACACAGAATACCTTACAGGTAGTACTAACCTAGATTTTCATATATCAACACATTTAGAAAGAGTACTAATCTAAAAATGTAATGTTAATATTGTTTACTAGTACTTTTTATTTATAGAGCAAATATAACATCCAGAAACAGGCTCCAAACTTCCAGTTGGAGAGCAGGAGGCTTGAAACTCATGAAAAATAACAGCCATTCATGAAATATCATTGAGTAAAAATGTCTTTAGAATTTCTGAAAATAATATTGATGCACAGAAATTGTTTTTAAAAAATCTACTGTGAAAGCAGCATGATGACAAAGTCAAATCAGAGCTTCCAATTAATGAAACAGAGCAAAGAATCATGTCTCCTTTTTATTTTGGAATTACAATTTTTTTAAAAAAAATAGCAGCTTAAAAAATTATTAAGGACTGGGGATTTAGCTCAGCAGCATAAAAGCACCTGCCTTGCAAGCAAGTGGTAGTAAGTTCGATCCACAGTACCGATTAAAAAAAATTGCTACAAGATAATTGCTAAGTGGATGAAAAGGCTAGAATTTGGGAATTCTAGTTGTTCATCCTTGACTGTGTTTGCTGATGTCTCATTTCCAGATCTGGCCCTGTTTTCTTCCACTCTAGCCAGCACATCTGAAGACTTTTTAAATGGTAATTCCTCATTTCTCTAAATGTTGCAAAACTACTTCTCTCAGCAACTATGGTTAGTACAGTATATACCATAATTATGGTACTCTTCCAAATTTACGTGATGAGTTATCACCTTGATAGTTAGGATGACTTTAAAGAATTGATTTCCAGACCACTTTACCTATGACTAAAAAGGCTTTCTCAAATAATCAATTACTATTCCCATATGAGCAAGCTACATAGTACATACTAAATTCTGTTTTAAAAAGTGAGTGATAATGTGAAACTAATTATGAGTACTAATACCTTCTCAGGAGAATTATTTGAAAATGAAATTCATTTTCAAGAGATTAAACCAAAATAGAGATCCTCCCTTTCCTCGGTCATAAGAATTAAGCTTAATGAGATTCAGTACTTAGTTTCTTTGTGAAATTTGTAGGACAAAAAGCCAGTTAGAAGTAGGACCTTAAACACTTCAATCAGGAAAAACATAATGTGCAAAACACAGCTTGCTAAAATCAGAAGAAATATCACCCTCTAAATGTAACACTTCATCTTCTCATGTACTTTACACGAATGCAACTTTCCAAAAGAAAACTGAATGAATAGATACAGATACAGATACATACAATTTTCAAGCAGTAAAAAAGATATACCAGAATTTTTCAATGTGTGAAAATTAGAATTAGTATATGTGCTGCTGAAGCAAGCACAAAAAAAGCAGAATTAAAAATTGTAACGCTACATGGTAGTATTCAAATTTCTATACTTTTAATATTTAGCGTTTACCCCCTAAATTCCCATGAAACCTTGCCATCTGACTCCAGCTCCAATCATGTTTGTATACTTCTTTGATGAACAGTTTATAAAAACTCTACATTGTTGGAATATCCTAACTAAATATGCCAAGGCCACAGAGGAATATTTGACAGCATGAATTCTGGAGTCAGATTACCTATGTTTGACTCCTGGGTTTCTTAATTTAATTTTGCATTACTTCTTCTGCATAAGAGTTGAAATTGTACTTACTCTATGAAGATATTGCTACCCATAAATTATAGAATCTACACAAGAACTTTCAAACAGTTACTAGTACCTAATATTTTTACTTTTGCTAAAGTATCTTATTTTTCCTTTGTTTCTTCTATTCATCTGGAATGTTCTTCCCATTCTCTATCCACATTCCTATTCATAGCTGTACTCATCCTTAAATAGCTTGCTCAGGATTCACCATCAAGAAGGTTTCAGTAAGACTTCCAACTAGATTAAGTATCCTTCACTAGCTAATTCCGTCATAATTTAATTACCGTGTTTTTTCGCATTATAATGTGAAATGTGTGTGCATGTGCGTATTACTACTATATGACTTATTCCTTCCATGAAGAAAATATACTGCATTAAACTTTGTATCCTCAACATGTGGCAAGTGCATAGCCAAGAGTAGTACTCAAATATTTGCTGAATAAAAACAAAAAGAATAATGCTGGGTGTGGTGGCAAGTATCTATAATTCTAGCACTTGGAAGATTGACGAGGATAACCACAAATTCAGCCTGCTACACAGTGAGTTCAAAGCAAGTCTGAACTACATAGATTCTGTCTTAAAAAGACAAAAACAAAAACAAAAAATATAAAAATTAAAAAGTAGAACCTTGATATTTTCTAAGAGCTACTGGAACAGAACATTATTATATTCTTATAGCCAAAGCTAAAATAACTGATATTTTATTGAGTCTGCTTTTTTGGCATCAATATAAATTTTAGTGCTATATATTGAAAATCATTATCTCCAAGTCAAGATAATTCTATAACCTGTTTTAGTCAAAAATCAAAATAAAGACCAGAAGACTTTTTTAGTATTCAGAGTATTGAAATAAATCAAGTTAGATGCGGATGTTTACCTCCATAAGTTTATAATTCAGAGTACAATATAAACATATGCACAATATACCTATAATTTACATGTATGTACATTATGTACACTTATATGTATGCATGTGAATATCTCGTGTTTATACACATACTCATGTATATAAACTTATACATACAATATGTACAAATATGTGCATATATACTTTTATTGCTTATATGTTTCCACTTGTATGTACAGACACATATCCATACCAATATACACTATACATGAGAAATGTAGAGAAATTAAAAGACAGGTCAAAGTGCTGCCTAACAAGCATATTTTTCTTTTAAATCTTAATCACATTAATGACTTTTTAGAATTCTTTCATAATAGCAATGTCTTTTAATCAAGTCCCAATTAATGTTCAGTAAACTCTGAAACTATACTAAGATGCTATGATAACCCACGTGTATGTTTTCTCTAAATTTTAAGTAGATGAAAATGTCCTTATAAATACGCATCTTTTAATCATATCTTTTTATTTTCTATAGCACTAATGAATTCAAAACTAATTATAAATTAGAGGAAATATAATAAATAAAATTAATTCCTGAGATAAAAAAGATTGGGACAGTTTTATTTATCAAGAGTAAGCTAATATAATTTTCAGGCTTAATATATATGTCCATTAATAATGACACAACCAGTGAGCTCAGTTTACAACTAATTTCTTATATTCAATGTAAATTCCATATCTAAAGTCTACCACAATTGATTCTCTCTGCTATAAATATTTATCTAGTCATGTATTATTTCAATGATACTTGGGTGATAATCTCAAATAGAAGATCTGAGAAAACATCAATAAATAAAGCTGCAAAACCTACCCATCTTTTCATTAAACTATTTCAGAAGGGCTGTATTAAAGTCTGGTTGTTCATCTTTGATGAGTTCAACTAGAATCTTAAATTCTGTAAATGAACCATTGCATGGCTAGAGAGGAAAAGTTATGTATCAGCTTAATAGTATCAACCCATTCTTCACCAGAAAAACTAATACACTAAATTATGACAGTCTCTATAAATACACTTCATGGAAATTTAGTTTAGCTGTTAGTCTCTAGACTGACAAAATAGTGCTACTCATTATTTAACAAATAAGTAACTGCCAAGCCTATGCACTTCTGTGACCAAAACACTCTTTATGTTTCTGACAAAAAAAATTATCAGTCATTTCTGAGTCATAGTTATTTACTTAAGAAATAAAAGTAATTCCTTTTGTACATCCATATGTAAAAAAAGTCTACATATGTAAAGCAGAGCTGATACAGTATAATACAGACCAAGACTAATTACTAATTAGCTAAGAGGTCTTTAACAACGAAGATGATGGTGATAATTTCCACCTCATTCTTTTGAATAAATTTGATCAAACAGGTAAAAACAAAAGAGCTGCGTATGTCTGATCCTTTTCTTACATTCATCTTGTTGGTTTTAATAGGCTCATTATTGATGATCTTCCTTGAGAGGAAAGAGAAAAATTGCCAGACACCTAAATAAATCTCAGCCTCTGGTCCATCAAAACTAGAATAGCCCATGGGTGCTAGAACAATTCAATTAGGATCTTTACTATACTCTTCCTTTCCTTTTCTCCCTCCCTATTAAATTTTAAATGTCTGGTTGTATGGGGTGGATGTTTTGGGGTACAATGATCTGGATAAACATCTTCATTGATGAGAAGACTCCTTTATAGCATTTCCAGAAGAAACATTGCTTATTGTGTGTTCCATTTCATTTTTATAATATAATTAAGCAGACTAATGGAGACGTTTGAGCCATGTAGCTAGGTAACGCACAAACAATGTATTTTTATTAGCTCATAGAATGTAATTTGTCAAGAACTTTAAAAAAAGTGGTAAAATTTATTCTCAAGTAGAATAAATCAACAATATAAGAAAAAGGGCAAAGAATAACTACTGAAGCATTTCAATTCAAAATAAAAGACCTGTTATTTTATCATAAAATTGATATAATTCAACACACTTAGGTTCTATTCAGAGACATGGAAGGTCATGATTCAGATGTACTCTCTTTAGACCAGATCAACTTTAGTGGATTTGAATTCAAAGCAATGTGAGATCCAGAAATCATTTTATATAGCAAATGTTTGCAAGATCTGGGGGTGAACTTGAGCACAGAAACCTGTAAAGAAGGACACAATAGCTTTCTTTAAGTACCACCCTCAAAAGGATGTGAAACTAAAAACATTCAGTGTTAAAACCATAAAACCTAATTTGCATAAATGTATTTCAGCTCAGTTTTTAAAAACCTGATAAAATTTGAGCTGTGCATAAAAGAAATGAGCAGCCTTAAAATTTCAATTATATGAAGTATTTAAAAAGTTCATAGACATCTATATAAATGTAAAGAATATAGTAAAAATAAAGACTTTAATTGGGTGGAAGTTTGAGTGAGGTGACCTACAAAGAAACTTGCAATTTTAGGATTGCATGATTCTATGACTATAAAGATCTCCTGATTTGAATAATTTCACTTTGATGCCTGTTACCTATGAGACATAATACTGAATTTATGTAAGCATCATGAATATGACATCATCAACATGACATCAAGAGGGACTTACATACCCCTGCAAGTTAATGAAAATTAAGAAAAAGGGCACGAGAGTACTGAGAAAACTGATCAGTAAGACTTAAATCAATAATATTTTATCATAAAATTTATCTTTCAAAACACAATTAGAATATTAGAGTGACTCTTCTAAGTTAATTATATCTAAAATGTCAGATTTGTATTAGAATATTATATAACATGCTCAATGACAATATTGCAAGAATTAGCAGTTCATGTGTGCACATCACTGAAAATTAAAACAGATTCTAGTTTTGATGGACCAGAGGCTGATTATGTTTTAGAGATAGAGCAGAGAGAGAGACAGAGGGGACAGAGGGGAGGGAGGGAGAGAGAGAGACAGAGTGAGGGAGGGAAGACAAACAGGCACCAATATTAATTCAAAAGTTCATTTACATGCATCCAATCTGTTTTTCCCCATTTGCTAGGAGAGGCCTGATAGAAAAAAACAAAACAAAAAAACAAAACAAAACCCCAGGTCAAAACTGAAGAAGAAAAATCATGTCAAAGATCCTTGTAATTTTCTTATTTGACTACAATTGACAGTTGATTTGTATCCTTTTCAACTCCAGCAAACAACTGATCATTTCTGAATAAAGAATTCCTTGAAAGCTGGACCTGGTGGTTCGTGCCTGTAATCCCAGCACTCTAGGAGGCTGAGCACAGAGGACTGCAAGTTTGAAGCCAACCTAGAAGATTTAACAAATTGAGACCATGTCTCAAAATAAAAAGGGGGACGGGGGATGTAGCTCAGTGCAATGGCCCTGGGCTCAATTCCCAATACTAAAAAGAAGAAAAAAGCAGACAGGGAGCGGGGGGAGCCAAGGGGGTGGGAGTGTGATCCTCACAAATTCTGTCTCATACAAATGCAAATATATTTTTACATAGCACCCAAGCTCTGTGGAGTCGGCCAATGAGAAGTCACTGATCTTTGGTTTAGACCCAGATTTGAGCACACCTCAATTTCTCATATCTTTCTTTATTGTGCCTATTATACTGTGGAGCACATAGAAACAGTCAAAACATTGAATTAACTAAAAGTTGGATTCTGTGTTTATTTGCTAAGATTTGTATGTTACTGTACATTTCTTTTTCTGTTTCTGGGTGTCATACTTGCTTCTGCTAAACAACAGTGTTCAGGCATTTTCAGTTCTATGAAATACCTAATCTATGTCAATTTCACAGATCACAAATAAATAATTTTAGGATAATGGTGACAGACGATTACAGATAAAAATACTACAGTGAGGTAAAGTAAAACCACGTCATACAGCAGAGATTATTTTTGGGACTTAAGTGTTAAGATCATAAAACAAGGTTCAAATGTCATCCCATGCAATCTGTTCATCCTTCTGTGAAAGCCATCTCTCTCCACCTCTGTAAGTGAATTAAATGTTTTAGACATTTGGAAAGAAATTTCTTTCATTTATTTCATGAATATTCATCACTTATGATGGGAAAAACACCTAAGAGAAGCAAAAATACAAAATACAAAAGCAAATATAATTTATAAATGAAAGATTGTGCTTGCAAATTCATTAGTGAAAGAATTATTAAGATTCACAAACTGACAAATGATTCTAGATTTTTGTTCAGTCAATATTCAACAGATATTTGAGTGCCAAATAAATCTACTAAATGTGCCTAGAATATGGTCTGTATTTTTCTGTCTTCAAGAAATTACCTGTGCCAGAAAAAATTTCTCTTTGTCTCTTCTTTAAGGCTAGAAACACAAACTGGTCATGGAATCCATTGCTGGTGACCCTGAGGACTCTTCTCATGAGTCACATCAGGAAGCATTCAAATTGTAAGAGTTGGTAAACAAACAGACAAAAACTATAAATATCCATATATGTGCAGCTTTGTAGGTTTTAATGTATGGGGTATTGAGTAATATTCTAGGTAGAAAATATTTTATTCCTAATAGTTTTGCACTAAATTTGGAAGTACTCCCCTTGTGGCCATCCCTTAAGATGATTTCTCTACAAAAGCTAAGAGGTTAGCCAGGCATTGTGACACATGCCTGTACATCCAGCCCTTGGGAGGCTGAGGCAGGAGGATCCCTGCAAGTTTAAGACCAGCCTGGGCTACAAAGTGAATTCAAGGCCAGCCTGAATTGCAGATGAAGACCCTGTCACAAAATAAAAATTAAAATTAAAAAAGTGGGCAACCCGCTCGGGACTCCTTCTGTCTCTCTTCAGACAGAAGCTTTGTCTCAATAAATATATTCTACTCTTCACCTCTGTTGTTCCTAAAATTCATTCTTCGATTTTAGAAAACATGAACTCGCAGACATAGTAGGTCAGGAGTTTATTCCCCTATATCACTTGGAGGTCATCCACCGAGATCACTGGACTGGGGTGAGAGTTTTCTTTTTGTTTCATAGACTCTGGACTGGGACTTGTTTATTTAACAAATTTTTATGCTTCAAATTTTGCTTTGTATTTGCCTGTTGTTTATAACTATTTGTGATAATTACCTGCTATTTACCCATTGTTTTTAATTACTTTGTGTCATATAGTTTTACTAAAATAATGTGAATCTAAGTTAAAACATGCAAAATTTATAATGATATTTCTTTAATGGTATATTATTATTAGTTTGTTCTTATACAAGTTAAATTTAAATTGGTTGCTAAATTTGCTGGTACTCCTTGCTTGACTGTATTTAGACGACAGCACTAGAGAAAATATTAGAACACCTCTGACAGGCTTTAATGTAAACTTCTGTAAAATGGTTCTCTTAAATGGCAATCTAGCTCAGACTTAGAAAACATACATGCCTACAATAAAAAACCAGGACTCCTTCCACCGTTTAAGCAGCACTAGGCTGGTGGCCGGTCTTAAGACTTGGAGGACAGGTTTCACTGAGACAGACTGGCTCTGATCTTCCTCTATACTCTAGAGGAAATGTCAAGCCTGTTCTGCTTCAGTTTCCCAATTTTGACTTTACCTCTACTCATTTCCCTCTTTACACTTTCCTTATAGAGGCATGTAAAGTCAGATACAACTCTAGACTATCTTAGTTAAGCCCATAAAAATTAGCATTTGGTAATGCCGAAGACAAGGAAGTCATCTTAGATAAAGGACACGTACCCCATCTCTGGGTCAGATGAAACATTGATCGGAAGTGTGCCCATCCAGGAGAACACACATAAGAGCCATGTCCCAGCTCAGTGTTCTGGGCTAATCTCCTTTGGAGATTAAACCTGAGACACAGTGGGCAGAACCAACTTCTTATGACAATGGAAGAAGCTATCCCAGAAAACAGCACACATAGGGGACCTAAACACATTAGAATAAGGAGGCTCCAATCTCTCAAGTTGTGGACTTTAAAACCTTTATTGTAAAGTCATAGTGCAGTAGGTAATGATCTTGCTCAGGCTTTTAACCATCCCTTATAGAACTTTGATCAACAGTGGTTACTCTGCCAGCTAATTAATTGCACTTATAGCAGCTGGCACCCTCAAAAGCAGCGGACAGGTTTCCCTAGCATCTGTTTGGTGAATCCCCATCGAAGCCAGTGGCCAATGGAGTCAATGGAATGTTGACCAGGCAGACAGCTGGATTCCTTTCTGGAGACTGATCTCTGGTTATCTGAGCTGATGGAAACTGAGAACTGAGGGTTCCTGGCCAGGGCAACTCTCTGGTGGACACCCAAAGATTCCCCAGTGGACATTTGCTCATGATCACTGAAAATCTCCACTTATCTATCATCTTTATTTCTCTGCTAGTAGAGCAGGAACTCTCAGTAAGCCTTTCAGTGGATCTTCAGATTACTTAAATTATCCCTATATTCGGAGGTTAAGCTGAGGTAGTTTGCAACAATTGTTTACATTCCACAGCAGCTAGTAGGTGAAGGATTTACATATGTTAATTAAGAGTAAATCAGACCCTCGAAATTCAAAGACCCAATCCAA